>WKFP01014891.1:209669-271139 GCA_011057875.1 Pterocles orientalis | reverse complement strand
TGTTGTTAAAACATCAACAAACCCCAGACTCAATAAACCTCACAGTCTGGAAGCAATAAAACCTTAAACTGCCTGGGTTTGCAGAGCCTGTAATACCTGACTCTCATTTAGCAATACACTGTCATCCTCTAATGTCTGCCATTGAACTCATCTGACAAAGTTTCATAGATCTCAGTTCTGAAACTGTAGTATACCTAATTTAAAATATTACAGGGGCATTGACAATGAACTATCTATTCATGATATCTGAGCCTTTCAATTATAATATTATTTGCAACCTTTATTAAGAATTTCTGATACATCTGCTATCATGAGAAAGGCTTGAAATTCAGCAACAGAAACCCTTTCTGCCCCTTAAAGATCCCATGTAGCTTCAGCCAGGATAAGCTCATGAAAAAGACACGGTCCCTCTTTTTTTCTGATCCAAGAAGTTGTGCATGCAAAAATCAATAACTTGGCACAAATGTTTAGAGTCTAGAATCCACACTCTTACAAAAGCAAAATAACAGGGAACATTCAGGAGTTGCCAGAGCAGCCTTCATGGAGGTGAAAGGGAAGGAAAGAAAAAGCCAGAGCTGGGTCCTCACAAAAACTTATCTGAACACATGAATTGAGGAGACAGTGGCGGCTCTTCATCTTTGGAAGCACTAGCTGAGGAAGGACAAAAAAGCTTGCCAAGCCAGTCTCTCTACACATAGTACTTGGACTGTGAAACTTGACCCGATCTTTTACTTCTGAATAAGTCTTTTCTGGACAACCGTGAACTTATCTCAAATAGCAGCGATCTGCTTTGCCTTGCTCTTAGGATGATTCAGAGTGGAGAAACTTACGCTTGATTTCCTCTCTTAAAATTAAATCTCTAAGAAAGTACACATATACTACTATGTTAAGATAAAATTCCTGAGGTTGCAAGCCAAAAGGTTTACAGTTATGTGTGAAAGCCTATTTTTACCCCTCCTGTGTATCACAGTCCAATTAGAGACCATGCCACAGTCAGTGCAACATTAAATTCACAGCAAGACAGAATTAAGTTTGCACGATCAGCAATAAACCTGCAATTCTCTTATGCATACTTAAAATAAATAACTTCACACTATACTAAAGTAAGTTAAAGCATACACTTAAATTATTTGCATTTAATTTAGAAATATGCTACAAAGTGTGTGTAAAAGTACCAACGCATTTGTCTGAAATTCACTTGAATGTAGTAAAATAACCCTTGCCACTTTTAATTCTTAAAAAGTATAATTCATCCTAGTGCATATCACTCAATGTCACTGTAGGGATACACACTCAAGAGAAATCATTGTACTTGTGCCACTACATGAAACAGTTTTCTCTCCCAGGCTTAGGAGTGTCCATCCAGGAAGAAAAAAGTTTCACCTGATCTGACATAAGTCTACCATGGGAAGCTAAAGGTGACAACACACATACTCTGAGTGAAATTCCAGCTTTCCACAGCTAAGATAAATAGTGATCATACTGCAAGGCTTTGAAGGTAGGGGAGTACAAACAGCCCAAAAGATTTTGCTATACCTATATGGGGTAGAACTTCTACATAGTTACCATTATCCCAATTTAGAAGTGTTCAATATTCTGTCTGAAATTATTTGGATATACTTAAGTTCCCAGACACTTTAGGATGCTGTGACATGAGATTTGTGTTAGAGATGAATGCTTTGTGTTGCTCTCTGTCTTCAATACGGCCCCTGGTAGTCAAGAGAGTTTAAAAACAAACAAACAAACAAACAAACAAACAAACAAACAAACAGGAAAATGCATAACAATTTTTTTTTTTTTGGTGAAAGAAGAGCTGGGAAAAAAATGCAGTTACAGTGTCTGAGTCTACAGAGGAACTTTTCCATTATAGGCACACCTTCACGCATCTAAGACAGAAAACCTACATCTGGCTGAGTGCAACATTTTGCACCTGTCAGCAAGGCATGATTTAGGTGCTGTCCATGGGTTGCACATCAGTCATCTGATGTGATGTTGAAGTCATAGTGGGAACCCATTTCTGAATGGCATCCCTAGGCCTTGATTCAGTGTTTCTGCCAAGGAAGAAATTTACCATAAAACATTTTGCAGTTTTCAATGGAAGCCAATACATAACTTGCCAGGAAAATCTTATGAGATCTTAGGCAATGACCGAGTTCTCTTTTTCTTTACAAGGCACCCATCACACTATGGATACACAGTAAGAGAAAGTCAAAGCAGAAATCTGTTCATGTCATGAGTTAACTCTGTATTTGCATAGGAATCAGAAGAATGGGTGCTAATGTAAAAAAATAACAATACAAACCACAAAACCCAACAAAATCCTTTTACCTTGCAGCACAGTAGTTCAAAAATACAATTCTGTCACTAGGGGTCAGTATTAAAACATATTACCCTTACACAATACAGCTGGTGGCATTCTATTGTTGATTCCCTCCTTCAGAAACACAAACTTACATTATAAAGAACTATTAAACCATAAAAAAGATAAAACCTACACAACGGATTATTACTTATTTCTGTTCTTAAATGTATCTCTCATGTACTAGAAATTTTTGTTCCCCTTCTCATGAATTAACACATATATTAATGCAAATGTATGATTTTACATAATACTGATGATTCAATATTGATGCGTTTATGTGAATTAGGTTCCACCTACTGTCTTGAAAGAGAAAAGGTATGATTAAGTTTCCCATTTTCTAATAGGGCACATTACTACCTAGTGATATTACTATCTAATGATAACAATCATTACTTCTTAATGATAATAACAAAATTTGAAATGTAAGAAAACTGGACATTCTTTAAATTTATTCCTTGACAGCCATACCCATCTTAAAAACAATAAAGATACATTGTGGATACTGAAAATCTCCATTTAAGAAGGCAAGAGATCTCACCATAGGTGAGCATTATTCACATGGAATAGACTGAGGATACATTTTGGGTCATTAGATCAGTATATGAATTTCAGTTTGGAATAGACGTTAACACCCACTGAAGTCGAGGGAACAACTCACTTTCTCTTCACTGGGCACTGCCCATAGCCAATGAGTTCCTAACTTATCTTCGTAACCCCAACGTACTCCCAAATCTTGGAAATCTTGATACATTTGAGAAAGCATACATTCAGATGCTGTGATAATGCCTCTAAGTGTGTTTATGGACATAATTTTGCTAATATAAATAGTTCCACTGATTCCTGGGAAGAACAAAAGAATTAGAAAATTAAATAACATCAAGCTTGCTGACTTTGCAGGTTTGGGGATGATACTTTACTATCTTGAATCCAGATATAATACCTAGAAATATGTAACATGACACTAATTATAAACCCCAGGAGAAATATTCTGCCAGATCATAAGTCTGTCATGTATCACAATTTCCTGCAGCCCTTAGTACTGCTGAACAAAAACCATCCCTTCCTTCTTCCCCCCACACCAAACTGAATACTATAAATTTTGCACTCAAAATAAACAATTTAAGACAAATATTATTGAGACTGTTAATTAGTTTTCATGTCCAGTACAAACCTCTAAATTTCAGAGCATGTGTTTTTCTTTAGTGGTAACTCCATTAGGTGCCCAGAATTCAGACATTGCCAGATTTATGAAGACAGCTATTGGAAATGGCATTTGTGCTACGACAATGCTGAAGGAAAGAGCCGGTCAAATTAATGCCTAACTGGGACTCTTGAGATCTTATTTCTATGTGTTACTTCTAACTAATATCATACTGATATTTAACATGATTAGCTTATCCTAAATACATAGAAAGCGAAAATAATTGAATATACTTAAATGGGAAAAAACAGGCAGAGGTTGAAGTAAAACGTTTGTTCTGTAGTTGTATAGCACAGGATAATTTATTTTGCTGTCCAATAGATGGCACTGCTGTTTCTTCATTTTTGTGTAATTTTCCAATTTGTGCATAATGTACATTATTGAAGGGTCTGTGCCTACATTTCGCGATGCTTGAACACATCAAAAATAGACAGCTTTCATAGATTCTTTAAAATGGCATTCTGCTGTCCAAATAACTGTATACAGTTTTCACTAAAACTGAAAGTGTTCTGGATTAAAAAATGTGAAGTGGATGCAAATACCCAGCTGAATACAATTATCTTCTTCCCAGAAGCAGACCACAGAAACAAATTCTGACACATACATCAAGGATGGCCTCAGAGCTATACACATAGGAAGATACCAAAATAATTTATTTATCATATCTTAGAATAAGTACATGGGATTTTACATGTCTTAGGATAAGTACATTGCAATTTTATTTTTATTTAGTCTAATCATTAACAAGTTTACAAAGAATTTATCATACATATACAGCAGCACTAAAAATCTGTCATTACTTTATGGTAAAATTATTGATGAAAGAATCATCTGGGGGTGTCAGTCTGTAAACTAATGAGGCATTTGACCACCATACCTTTTCTATGTCCTGCTGAAGCATGATACAACATCAGCTCTGCAGCAAAAACTTAAATGCTGAAATATTTTAGACATTATTTACAGTAATTTTAATGTGTTCTGGTAGAGATAATATTTTCCAGTAAACCTGAAAACTCAAACCATTTGTATGGGACTCATGTTCTCTTCTGCTCTAGATCTTTGGTTAAAATACTACGAGGGCCAGAGTAATTCATTAATTTATTTATTTTTGCCAAATCGTGGTTGCTTGGGGACTTGTGTGAAATGACAAGCTGGTCTCTGTCCCGTTCATTGTGAACAGGTGTTCTAATTACAAAACCTCCACCATATTTGACACCTTTATTAGCTGTCTCAGTTGAGAAACAAAGGATTGATTGGGTAGGGGTATAGAACTAGCCTTTCATTGCTGTGGGGAAGCACCTAAAGGTCAAGGTTAATATACATTAGCGGGGGGTAGTATTGCCCATTGCCTATGCTGTTCTTGTGTTATTAATCAGTGGAAGACTTTATCCTTACGAGCTAGCTATTGTGGGAGCCTTCATTACACAATTTGTCTTAACCTGCATTTTTTTTCCATATTATATGAAAAGCAGACAACACTTCTTGATCAAATATTCCTAACAAGAACAACAAATCTCCAGCAAAAATACCAGAGCCTTGTGCTCTTTTACCTTCTGTAACCTATACTGTACAAAATGAAAGGGCAAGGTACACACCCTGCAATCGATATAATACATGCAAAAATGCTCATGAAATGCAATATAGCAGAACACATGTATATGAGTTCAACAAGACTGAATTTTTGGCTGGCTGGTAAAAAGTGAAAATATTCTAGAAAACAGCCTTCTCCTTTACTGTAGCTGTTTTGTTCTTGCCACATAAGGTCTACCTGCTACCACTAGCTTCATGATTTAATATTCTTGGAGAATCTAATATATAACCAATAAAAGGGCACTGGTCTCATTAGTCACAAGAATATTGTCTAACATAATTCCACAGCGAAATCACATTATTATAAAAGTATATCAGCATCTTCATTATATATACACTTATTTTCAGTGGTTTGCAAGACACACACAAAATATTCCAGAATGAAGTATGATTATTGTAACTCAATCTGGAATGGATTTTCTCCAAACAATTTTTTTTCCTATTATATAAATATAAAATAAACATGGGCCAGATAGTCAGTGAGCTGGAACTATGCCAATTTGTATCAGCTGAAGGTTCAACTCTATATACTAATTTATAGATCCTAGTCACACTTAGACTCTTCTATGACTTATTAATGGTTTTGATTTAGAAATGAAGCTTTGAAGTAATTATATAGTCACATGGCATTCATCCAATATACATATTTAATGTAAATTATTGCTTCCTGATTTTCACACAAGACCTGTGATTAGATTATCTGGTGCTTCCATATTGTACTTGGAACTGGATTGCAAAGAGGGGGAAGTATATGCAAGCCACCTTTACAATTTCCTGTCTCTGCCCAGCAAGAAAATAATACAGACTCCATTATAATGCAGAGGAACAGACAGCTATTTCCCTGCCTGAGGTCTCGGAGAATTGGTTCTAGCAGTTGAGCTAAACAATGTCCTGACTATCTCCTTGGCAAAAGAAACTGAATGAGTTGGCATAAGCTGCTATACCAACCAAAAACTCTCCAGAGATTCCCTTTTCACAACGTGAAACCTCAAAGGGCTGTGCTAAGAAACACAGCTGTAACGGAGCTGAAAGTTTGACCCCTAGACTCCAGTACTGTGCTCTTTTTATGTGTGTATGACTCCCACTGACACCAAGTGAAGAGTCACGCACATGAGGAGAGCAGAATATCAGACAAAAAAATCTACTATGTGAATCTGAGAACAGAGTTCTATTCTCTTGTGTCAAATTATGCCTCCATCTGGTAACATTAAGTGAATACTGGTGACTATTAGAGCTGAATCAATAAACTGAAACAAATAATTTATTTGGTGAGTTATTTTACTTTTTTCACTTCAAAGAATGCCTGTGAATGGATTACAACTTCCTTAAGTATATTCCAGGAAACTTTTAAGGAATTTTATTTTATGGTTTGTTAGTTACATGTGATTGCTCATATACGTCAGACTGCTCTGTTTCTTTTCCTTGAACAGAACTTTTAATAGAGTTGGGATAACAGAACCCTTCAACTGACAGTAGAATTTAGTTGATACAATTATTTTGGAAGTTATAGTCAGCTAACCATCCTTTGTTAGTTGTTTTGGATAGTGATATTACGCTTCTTTTCTTTTAGAAAATGCACTATGAGCATTCTCTACTTGGGAAACAATAAAAAAAGAAAGACAATTCCAATATTCAGAATATCTGAGTGCTATCTCCCCCAAAGACTGGGTTTTAATCAAACAAAAAAGTTGCATGAACATTTTAAGGATACCTTACTGATCTTGAATTTTCAAAAAATATCCCACATCGA
This sequence comes from Pterocles orientalis, assembly GCA_011057875.1. NCBI lineage: Eukaryota > Metazoa > Chordata > Aves > Pterocliformes > Pteroclidae > Pterocles > Pterocles orientalis. The sequence continues at coordinate 264,236 of WKFP01014891.1, read as the reverse complement.
ACATCTTAGATTACAAGGCATATTTTCCTCATATGTTCTCTTCAAAACATGATTTATATCTTTGCTTTCATTACATCTGCTTCATATCTTTCCTTGATAAAGCACACGTTAGTAGAGATAGTGTAACTCTTGTAACACTGATGAGAACCAACCTATTCCAGATGACTCATAAGCACCAAAAAGTGCCTTACAGTCAAAATCAGACCTGCCTTGTAGGATAAGGACAAGATGAGGCATTCTTTAAAAATCAAAATATGATCACATGTGTTCAGATTAGTGTTTTAAATCCTAATTTAATTATTGCAGACTCACCTTGCATTACTAGGACTGGCTGCTGTCAAATTAGCTAATACTGTCACTGCAGCTTCTTTTACCTCTTCACTGTCACTGCTTAGCAACTGTACAAGCCTGGGAATCCCTTAGAAAGAAATAATTGTATACATGAACCTTTAAATAAACCATGGCAGTCTGCAAAATTGTAATATGCTCCTTATAAAATGAAAAGCACAGAGTCTCAGTTCATCCCTTCCCACCTTACTTACCCTGCAGTCCAAATGCACGTTTGCTAGCTAAATTCTCACACATGGCAGAAATTGCTTGGGAAGCAGCAATTTTAACTCCATCATTATCAATTTCCAAAAGGTTTATAAGACACTTCTCAACCTCTTCTTCATGTAAGATTTTTCGATTTTCAGCTTTAAACAAAAAAGAACAATGGCATTAATCTACATTCATTTACAAATCAGCTGAAGGACATGAATTTGATTTCATATAGTTGTCTCCAACATATCACTTGCTTTTGATACCATGGAAATGGAAATATTTATAACAGAAACACCAGCAAGTAAGAAAATGTGCACAGAGGACCTGACCCAAAACCCATTAGACTTCAGTGAACTCTGAATCAAGCTCAAAAGATGACTATTAAATACAGCTTTAAACATACATAGCCCAACAGAATGCAAGGTTTGTTCTCCTATAAGACTTAAAACCGCAGAATTCATACAGGCTTGATGAAAACAGCTTTTCAAATTCAACAGGTCATACTTATTCAGGATCATGCTTAACTTCAGTTTATGCTAACAAAGTCCAAATGCGTAAAACTGAAGAACATACTAGTAAATGTAAAACTGAGCTTGGTGGAGTACAGTTAACATCCTACAATAGCAAAGAAAAAAAAAGGCAAGGGGTGTTAAAAATTGAATTTTACATTCTGCACAGCTTGTAGTTCTTCATTACTGCAGACTTTGCAGAGAATTTAAATTTTGTATTTTAGCCTGGTGACACAGCGTTCACTACTGACCTACACTGCAATGATCAGCAGCAGCTAAGGAAGGACACAGATGTTCCCTTCTGCTACCCAACCAACAACATAGAGTGTCTATAAAGTATCTACAGACACTCGACAATTATACAAACAAACTCACTCATCCCCAAATGGATGAGATCAGAAGTGCAAGCGTTTGTTAGAAAAAGGCCTGATGAAAATTTCTCAGCCAGAAAGGCACTGGACACCATAGAAGCTCTACAGTTATGAGGATCAATAAACATTTAACCATACGCATAATTTAGAGCAGATTAATTACATGCTTGAAGTTATACCTGCATAGTAAGGTTTTCAAACACATCACAGAAATTCAGGAACTGAGAAGTCAGTAGGACTGCGACACATTTGAAATTTCACCAGTGCTTACTAATGCTCTAAGGGCTCACTCCCTTACTTGGACTGTTGTCTTATGACTAAAAAGTTTAAAAAGGAAAGAAAAATATCATACATATTCTTTTAAATAAAACTGAATCTGTAGTGAACAAAAATAAAGAAATAGAAGTCCACCAAGCCAACAAAAATAAATTTTGATTGAAAAAATGTTTTCTCCTCTCTAGTTCAATTTTAAATATTTTTAGAATCATGAGAGATATTGAAATCACAAAGCAAAACATGCAACATATGCAATAAAACAGAGAGGATTTTAAGTATCAGCAGAACCTTGGCCACAACTTTGATGCACACCAGCCAGCTCTGAAGGGAAGGCCTTAACTGGGATTACAGACCCTTTTGATAAATTATCGAGAATGCTGCTGGCCTGTTGCTTGCCAGAGTAGTCCATAATCCCTAATCATGATCTCTAGAGGTTCTTCATGCCTCCGTAATTTGGTTCTTGTACAGCAAGTTACTTATTACTACAGAGATTTTCCTAAAAATTATTCTTGCTTTTAAAGGCAGTTATGATGATGGGTAAGTATTTAATTTTAAACATAATTTATGCCTATATGAAATAATAATAATAGAAAAAATTTATCTGAATGAGTGAAAACAGTGATTTAAAATATTTTAAACAGAATAAAGAATTTTTCAATAATGTGGAAAAACAGACTTTAGATTCGGATTTACAGTAAACACTATGCACCTATATTCCACTAGCTAGACAGACAGATGAAAATTATTAGTATTTTAAGATCCAGGTGCCAATTCTATTTAAAGGATGAATATTTTCTGCTGATCCTCCTTCTGTTTGTACTAGTTGCTTCCTTTGTTTCCTTCACTGTAGAAAATAATGTACAATTGAAAAGCTTCCTTTGTACTTAAGCACTTCTTATGTCAGTGCCAACACCATATTTACAGTGATGAATTTCTTGACCCCCGAGTAATTTGAATATATTGATTTAACATAAAGTAAAATACTCAGGCACAGCCAGATAAAAGAGTGTGGAGCACTAACACTTCTGTCCAGTTTTTCATGCATTGACCCCATTATGTGCCAACCTTTGTTTTTCAATATATTTTCCTATTTCCCCTCCTTACCCCAAAATAAGGATCAGAGTTCTACTCTACTCTCTAAGAGTTATTCAGCTCACTGTCATCACCTTATGGAATAATGGCCTCTCATTGATCTTGAGTCCTTTTGAAAGGATTTGTATTTAGATACATGTAAAGAACAGGGAGAGCTTCAAACCAGAAGTTTGGCAGTGAGGCCAAACTCAAGTTAGCGTGACCATCCCTTTCTCCACACACACTCCATAGCATGTTGTTGCTGCTGGTGTGTCTGGCATCGTCAGGGGAAAGTCAGGCCCCCCTTAATCAACAGTCCAGATAATCCACTCACAGATATTTAATAATTTATAGCATCAAATTACATTTTGCATTGTGAAATGACTGCATTATTTGCCAGTCAAGAAGGGAATCGCAGTAAAGCTCACCACTATAATTCTGAGCATACAAAATAAAACTTTGATTAATTAATACATTAAATTCAAAATTATGTTACAGAACAAAACAAATTTTCAGGGCAAAAGGATAATGATCATGTATAGAAATACAATCAATTTTAATTTACTGTTTAGAGCAGCATCCTAAAGATGCTGTTTAAAATTGAATATAGTGTTTGTGACATGTAATTTATTCTGATATTGAGAATAGCTCTTAACAGATACATCTCTCTTCTAACAACAACAACAAAAAGTTACAGGAGTCCATTTTCAAAGTACCAAAAGGGACATAAACCAAAACAGTTTGCTATGATCACATCTATCAGGAAAAAAACAAAACTAAATTTCATCTCTCAACAATAATAATTTCAAAACCAGACACAGCTGTATACTCAGCTGCCAGGACTAAAAAAACAGACAGACACATATTCTATCATAGTAGAAGTTTTTCATTTCAATGAAAAGCAGTATTTTTTTCTCAAGTATGCGAGAAATCTTGGTTAATTGCAACCACAATTATCAAACCTGAAGAATGTGAGCTGTAAAGCTACTGCAAATTTAATGAAAAAGTCATAAAAGAACTTAGAGTTGTGTTGTATTATATTGGATTTACATCAAGGCAAGTATTAGTATAGTATACATTAGTGGTGCCGTTTGGACAGGCTGTTTAGTATATTTACAACCAGAATTCAAAAAGAACAAACAAGAACTGCAAATATATCTGTCTTCTTTTTGCATTTGGACTATTTCTTACAACGGCCCCAATGCCACTTTTCTTTCCACTGAAAGGCTGACTGTAGACCAGTAGCTCTATGTATCTGAAATAAATTCAATGGTGAGCAGCAAGTTTACTGGACTGTGTTTTCCACTGCACTAGTACAACATGCTGCCCTTGGTCTAACTGGTTGTCACCAAAATTCTACAGCTTGGAAGCAAATATTTTCAATCTTCTTTTGATCTATTTTCCCAGCTTGCCGCATCCACACCAACTGTCACTGAAGAAGAGAGCAAACCTTTATAATGAAATCACGTTGACTCCATTTGTAAAGAAGTATGACAAGAAGATGCATCTTCAATGACGGTAACATCCCATGATATAAGATCATAGGCAGTACTGTAATATATTATGTTTAGTTCTTGCCACCATGCTTTAATAATGTGTTCAGACATGCTTCTACTAACAGCTGCTAAAATGTTGGGCCACAAAAACTCAAAAAGGTGTGGAAGAGGAAAAGAAAGCTATGCTTATTAGAAAATAAATATGAGAAAGGAGTAAGATGCAGTAGAAAGTAGTAGGAGCAAATATAAATCTGCTTAGCATACTACTTACAAGCCTGTCACAGGACTATAAAAATGATACTGACAGTCCTAAGTAGCATAATAAAATAACAATACAGAATACACAAAGAAAATACTGTCAAAAGAAGGTCTCTTTCTATCTTTGATACCCCCAAACATTAATGAAAATAATTTTCAGTGACTTGCAAAGCTTTCAACAGATAAGGATAAAAGCATACAGAAACCCATAGAATACTAGGAAAGGTAGATTCCACTCTTTTCATGTATCATTTGCAATCCAAATAATTACAAATATTCAGGACATCAAACTAAGGAAGGTGAGAAAAGAATTGGAAAGATAGGATGAGAGAGAAGAAAGGAGGTCTGAAATACTGTAGAAAGAAGAGATTATTTTGGCCACATATTAAAGTAGATAACACATTTGAAAAATACACATAAATTAAAGCCATGATTCCACCACAAGATGATAGAAATACAAATGAAATATTTATTGTCATAGTTACTGTCATCAAAATCCCTTGACAAAATTAAAATCTTCCATAGAGAGAAGCATGTTATTTCTTATATTGCATTTTGTTACACAGCACTACTAGGTATATGTTGCAATTCAGGAGCCAACGTATGGAAGGAATTTAAAATGGAGATTTATTTCAAGAGCATCGTGGTGGGCAAAAATGATGAGTATGTTCTGTCTAATTCAGAATTCCTTGGTGAATTAAATTGTACAAAAAAAGAAATATAGGATGAATAATTATAAAAAGACGACAATGAAACTATTTAACTCCACTGGGAATATCAACCTGCAAGCCATTTGAAAGGCTTTTTTTCATGTCTCTGTTAAAGGAATTTGTATTTTAAATTACTTGACATTTAGATGAGCAGTTGTGTGCAGAAGGAAGTAAGCTTACGATTAAGTCTTAACTGATAGCAACGAGAAACAGTACCAGCAGAGGTGGCTTAAGTTACTTGGCATCACTAAATAAAAGAGAAAGATCATAGTTTCAGAGCTCAGTTTTCCTTTTGAGGACAGCACTTTGCAAAAATATATTACATTTTAAAATAAATTAAGGCAAAATCTTAACATTTTCATATATATATATTGGATATATATATAGCCTGTCATCCAATTGCTGCTCTGATTGGCAAGATCCATCACTGTAATTCACCTGCCAGTGTTTTCCTCAGCACAAGCACTGCCCTCAAACAGATAAGACATCCTCATTCTGGATGAAAATATACTTCATAAACAAATTCATGTCCATGGATTTTAAAAAGTCACATACAGTCATAAGCTGCTTTAGCAATTGCCTTTGCTGCATTCTTCTGAATATCGGGAACAGTAGCGACTTCTACAAGTGAAAGGAGCTTTTTAAGACCCCCTGTCTGCTGAATCAGGTGCCGAGTATGCACATCTTCAAGACAATTTCCCAACACAGCAAGAGCTTCCACATGTAGATCACTGAATTCCTAATAAGGAAAAAATCCCAAATAAATAACCTTCAAATCAGGGTTAAAATATCTTTGATTTTCAACTTTGTAGGATAATTATGATAACTTTTGGACAGTTTATTAATACTACAAATTATTTTTTTCATAGTAATATTTTTTGTATAATTTCTTTGATGTGCCTTAGGTTGCAATAAAATTTATCAAAAACAGTAAAAACCCCAAAAGTTTCTCATTTACATCAAAGTGGTTAGGTAGGTATTCAGAAAGGACCTGGCATCTTAAAATTTTGAAAACTTCACTAATTTCTCTATGCATTTTATTTCCCATGGTGACATCTGAACTCAAGAAGCACTCAAAGAAGTCTCATAATAACATAAACAATGAGATTTCCAAAGTAGGAAATTATATTTAAGGCCATCGATAAAAAAGTAAATTCAGAACAAAAGATCAGTGTTGAATCTTGGAACCAGCACCAGTATATAATCAAAAAATTTGAGAAAACATTGTATAAAAAAAGATATGGTGGATTTTGCTGATATTTGCAACAGTCAGAGAAATGGACAGTAAATGCAAAATATGTTACTAATAGCAAAAAGTAATAAAACAAATCTAAACATTCTGGTGAATCCCTTTGCTTCCTTTCTTAGTAAGCTACGTATCCTAGCTTATTCTATTTCTACCATAGTTAGCTCCAAGTAGGGAGTCTTTCTTCTTTCATCACTCTTCCACAACATGAATAATATTTCTCATTAGTCATACAAACATTATCAGCAAGAACAAAAAAACTTTTAAGGCAAGTAAACTGTACATTGGTTTCCAGTATCTTCAGAAGACAATCTAATCCTTCATTTTCTCCCAGTATTATCCTGGTTTCTCTATCTTTGCTAATTATTTCCAAGGTTTTAAGGGCTAATAATTGAATAACTGGGTATTCAGATGTCAGTAGTTCCAACAAGGGTGGAATTACATTCAGTGCACAAACTGCAGCACGGCTTTGAAAATCCTGCAGTAAAATATTCAACAAAGAATGTTAGCGATAGAGAATATAACATTACATAAATACCTGACTTTACAGAAAAGATATTAAAAAATCTGATTTCAAACATACAAAAAAGTCAGTATTCCAGAACTTCCAGTTCTGAAGATTTCTTTCTTTTCAGCTAAGAATCAAACTGAATATAATCAAACCCCACCAACTTTAAATTACAATTTTTTTGCACTACTGAAGTACACCCTACAGAATCTAGTCCTGTCCAAGGAAGCTTATTTACTCTTGATTTTGCCATGTTTGTCTCAACATACATGTTTCTTTGAGAAAGTTTTAAAAATTTAGTTTCATCATTTTATTTACCTCAGTGGAGGGAAAATAGTTTTCACACTCTGCTGTGGTTGCCTGGTTATATCTTCTTTTGTTTTAGCAATTATAAAATGGCAATTTAAAATTTCAACTTTAAATAGTGTATATGAAGCTTAATAAAAAGACAGTAGTAGATTATATTAAAATAGAAAAAAATAAATAAATTACAATTTGCTTTTAAATAGCTCATTGCACATGTGCAGAATGCAATTATCCTTATCAATATAAGCAAGCACCAGGTGCAGTTATCCAGATATACCCTGCAACAAAGACAGTGAGATAGTAAAAAAGGAGAAAGAGTAAAATGTGATTCTGAATAGACATGCTCTGATGCCCCAAAAGAGATAGAGTTATAAACTGAATTCATTATTGAATTGATTCGCTTAAGCCATGGAAGAGAACTGCCATACAAATGCCCCATTCTTTTGCTAAGCAGCACATGGATGACATTAGTGCTAAGTGTGAAAGTAGCCAGTAACAAATCTATTCCTCCCCGTATGGAAAGTAGCTATTGACAGCATTCACCTGTCATTAAAAAGATGTTCAAACTTGTGACTATGGACTTGCTGGCCAAAACAAAGCACAATGCAATTCCTAGCTCTTAATTTACATGATTATTCCAATATTTTGGATAGAGAAGTTGTAACTCTCATTACTGAGATTAACATTTTCCAACGAAGAAAACAAATTCATATTTAATTAAAAAAATCTGAATCTGATTCTGATCTGACTTACATTGTTGTAAAGCATGGATAATTGCATTAAGTTCAAAAGAATTAGAGTCAAATCAGCAATATTCATAGCTAACATAACAATAAAGGACTTAGTGTAATGTTTTCAAATACGTTGATGAACACTGGGGAGTAAAGGAACCAAATATGTTAAAATTATTAACCCCACAGAGGATGGCAGGGGTAGGGGGGAGAGAGCTTATCTGCCTCTTTTATTTAGAACAACAACAACAACTTTACCTGCACGAGGAGGTAGATACATTCAATTGAATTCTTCTGAACATCAGGATCAGGGCTACCTAGCAGTCTGATAAGTGGTTCTAATCCACCTTGCTCAAATATTTGTATTTTAGTAGTATATTCAACAGCCATGTATGCTAGACAGAGTGTAGCAAATTCATGGATAACTATATCTTCTACGGGGAAAAAAAAAGAAACATTTTGATCAAGTTTTATTCAGCACAGTATATGTTCACTAATCCAGTGGTTTAAAAGTCAATAAACAATAACTGTTAATCATACCTGACATCTCCATAAACATGTTCCTCCATCTGTACAACATAAAACACTACTCAGTGAGTAACAGAGCTACTCCTATAAAAGCAATATCCTATTTAACATGTAGTATGAGAAATCATAAGTTACAAGGAAGATTTTATTAAATTGTCCAATCAAACGGCAACAATAAATTATTTCTGAGTGTATTTTTGCACAAGGAATGAATACTGCAAGCTACCTTCTGGCGCCAGCTGTGATATAAGTGAATTGGTGACATCCAGTTCCCTCAGTAACTTCTTGACATCATCTACAATGAAATAAATACAAATATGAAGCCTTCCGTTTGGCAATCTTGGCTGAGTAAAGAAACACATTCTGCTCCAAGGGAAATGTACTTATGGTTACTCCCTGAGTGACGAAAAGATCTGCCTGGGAATGACACACAGCTGAAGTTACACTAAGATCATAATGGGCCTGGAAAACACAGAGATTTTCAAGTACCAGACGATATTCTTTGACATTTGATATATACAAAGTTCCTCAATACTTTAATGAAACTTTATTCACAATACTTGCATCTAGAAGGTTCTGATTAAGTATTACATAGTTTTAGTTGTCAAAGAAGTCATACCCCAATAATTATTTGTGGTTAAAATCAAACTAAAAGCAATCCTTCTGTTATTTGATTTTCAAGCCATCACTTTCTGATTTTATGCTAACACAGCCCACACTGCCAATTGAAAACATGGATTATATAGGTCTTATTAAAATCACACTTTCAGAATGCATTTTTATTGTTGTCAATGGCAAACTAGCGAAACCACAACCACTGGATAGAATAACCAGAAAACATTCATGTGATCTTACAGGGCTCTGTTGTTACTCTCAACACTTTAGAGTGTTGAAATGTAAGCAAAAAGGTATGAGTTGAATTTAGTTTTAAAGAAAAAAACAATTCAGATGTGAATATAAATGCAAGTTCTTCAGTCATTCAAATCCACGTTTGTGCAGCAGCGTTGGAAGCCAATGTCTGAAGGGAGTAACTATACACTAGTGTCAAATTTAAAGTAAGGTGAAGAGTGTAAGGTTCAACGCAACATGAAAAGCAGGTAGCAGTTGATGAAAAGACTTAAATAGTGGTTAGGATACCACCATGGAAGACAATTGGGTAGAACATCTAACAAAATAAGACCTAATTAATTATATTAATTAGAAGTAGGTTTATAAAGCAATGTAAAAACATCAGCCACTGAAACTCAACCTCATGTCATTTATTCTTTCATCTTCAGGTATGTCTACCTACCACTCACTGCAGCTTGATCATTTGGCACTCAGCCACCCAGCATGGACGTAATACATCCATTCTCACCTTATAAAAAGGTACTCAAAAATCTGCATATGCTGTGGTTAAATAACTACAATAGATACACTAGTGGTATGGCCTTATCACTGTAGCTACATTAATACCTCAAGCAACAACTGATATTTAACCATAGCATTTTCCATAGATGATAAATACTACTTCACCCTTCTCTCCCAACTTCTGTAAAACAATGGGTCATGTCCACACTGGTCGGCATCTTATGTAGTCGGGCTTTCCCCAGTAGACATAATTCCAGTATCCCACCAAAACAAAAATAATGGTTGGAGGAAAATTAACTTCTTTTGTATTTTTTTTTTCAAACTCAGGGCAGTTCACTCTAGCTGAATTTGTTCCTTTATTCTAGGCAGTTAATACAGAATTTTTTCTCATGGGCCACCTATGGCTTTGATGACCACACTCATACACATTGAAAAATATTTTTTAAATGGAGACTCTTACCATTAGAAGCCAGGATGCCAAGTACCATGATGGCATTTCTGCGTACAATTGGATCGGCATGTGAGATGAGTTTACAAAGACGTTCCACTGCTCCAAGACCAAGAAGTGTCACTTTGTTTTCATCACCTGAAGAGTAATTAGGTTAAAAGTTCTACAAAAATGCAACAAACTCACAGTTCTAATATAACAAAGTAAACCAGCTACCAGTCTTTTACTGGACAGTAGAGTCAAAGAACAAAGGCCTGGACAGGACCTTGGGAGATCGTCTAATCTATACCCCAAATAGACATGTGTCAAATAATATCAAGAATAAATAGTATCTAGGATTAATTCACATTTGCAAAGCAAAAGATGCTTCTGTCTATTGGACACCTAACTCATTTGTTGGAGACTGCAGTGGCAGTACAAACCGCCTCTTTCTAGGTGAATGATATTACTAAGAACCTCATTTTATTTTCCTCTCTTCTTGCCTCCCAATTTTACTTTCCTCAAAATTACAGTTAATTCATTCTGTGGATCTGCACTGCCCTTTAACTGAAGCAGCTACCAGGTTTTGAGTCAAGAAACAAAGTCCAAAACCTACCCCTATTCTCAGTTCCCACAACAGCTTTATAAATAATTTTCTAATGAACCATGCCTGTCCTTTCTGTATACAAGTGAGCAATGTGAGAAGAAACTTGAGAACTATGCTCATACTCAGTCCAAAACACAATTAAAATAGAACAATTTTTTATTGAGGGTTGTGACTTAATTGACTAACAACAGTCAAGAAAAGAACTAACTGCAAAGTGAAAGCAACACTTTCTCTTGTGCCACACTGTGAAGCTAGTCTAGTCTCCTAGAAGACTTCAGGAATATCTACATTAACAATTTAAAGGATTATTCATTCAGTAGAAACAGAAAAATTAAATATCTGTCCTTTTGCAGTGTGCCATATTTTACTGTGGACAGCAGGGAAGGAGCCAACAAGAGTTTACGGTGTGTGGTTCACAGCTGTCTCCCAACAGCCCAAATTCTCTCTTCACATATCCAGAATTTGGTTGCATGCTCTCAGACAACCTTCCCATATTAAGCTTAACCTAAACATCTTTCAGAACCTAATGATCCCTAGTCAACTGTCAAAGCCTTCAGCTCTTCTCTCACAACTTCAGCGGTGTTGACAACTGCCATCAGTACAACAAACAGCGTGTAAACCCATAGTTTTTAAAGAAAACATACATTAAATGGAAATTAATATTAAAACAGCTTAATTAGACAAAGAATGCTACCAATTTGAGTGGCTGGCATGGAATGAGTAGGAGGCAACTTAGGAAATTATGTGCTCCATACTTTTGAGCCTTTGTTACACAGTCGTTTTCTGGGTACCCAGAACATGATGCTTAGCTACAGATAATACAGGAAGGACCTTTGGAAGATTTGGGATCTTGGAGACTTGTTAGATTCTCAACACATACTGAAATAAGCTTGATAAAGGAGGCTGGGCAGGTTCCAATAAATCATCTTTCACAGAAGTGCTGACACAAGAGCTATATGCAAAAACAACAGAAACAGGCTAAAAAGTAATTTTTATTGAAAACTGAACCTTGAAATAATTACACTAGTACAGATGTTTCAAAATGTAACATTAAAAAGATAATTCTTTCCCAGATGCAGGTCTGTTGGTCATAACAAAACAGATATAGGTTATATTTAAACCAAGCTCTATTAAACAGAGAATATAAAATTCTAAAACAAAATTATAAAATTTTCCTTCATGCAAACAACAGGACTTCTTTATAACTGCAAATAGAGGTTTGATAGATATGTCAGAAAACTCTTAAAACCTTAACAGAGACCTTTGAAACAAAATGAAGATTTCAGTGCTAGGAAACGAAAAAATTGTGAACTACTATAAAAATCTAAGCAACGCAAAGGAAAGCTCATTGCAAAAACACTAACCTTTTGATGCAAATTTATACAGAGCATCACATGCTTTGGCCAAAACTTCCTCTTCAGCAGAACTAAGCATTAGCACAACTGTTGTTGCTGTTTTGCTCACAATACATAATGGATCAAACTACAAACAAACAAAAAAAAGAAAGAATAGTTTGGTTTATACTGAGCCTTCCTGTGTGCTACAGTAGACTCCCATATTTAATTAAAAAAAAATCTAGTTTGAGATCTACACTGAATTAGAAATATTAACTTCAGTTGCTATTTTCTTGGAGAAATTCAAGTTTTTAAAAACAATTTAAGTCTATGTAATTCTGTTACACATGTAAGAGCATTCTGTGGCTTTGGAACCAAACATGAGAAGAAGTTTCTTTTGAGCAGCTGTGCCCACAGCCTATGAACCTAGGTGTTGTATGAGGAAGAGGATTTAGTTACTCTGCAGCATTAACTTTGTGGTTGCTTTAAAAAAATAAAAGGACCCTTCCTGTGCCTTCATCAACTCAATTCACTAGCTCCTATACCATCTTGAACTAGCTCAAGTATTTCCATGATATAATCTCTGTTCATTCAGCTAGAAATGATACAGTGTGTTCATTTCCATTTATGACATCTCTCATACAGAAAGAAATCTTCCAACAAATCTGGCAGTTTTCACCCTCTGTATAGACAGGGAGGCACTCTTTATCAGGGAGTGTAGTGAGAGGACAAGGGGTAATGGGTATAAGCTAAAAGAGGGTAAATTTAGACTAGACATTAGGAAGAAATTTTTCACTATGAGGGTGGTGAGACACTGGAATAGGTTGCACAGGGAAGCTGTGGATGCCCCATCCCTGGAGGGGTTCAAGGCCAGGCTGGATGAGGCTTTGAGCAACCTGGGCTAGTGGAGGGTGTCCCTGCCCATGGCAGGGGGGTTGGAACTTGATGATCTCTAAGGTCCTTTCCAACCCAAACCATTCTATGATTCTATGAAATATTAAAAAATATTTTTTAAAAATATGAATATGCTAAAGGAAAATGGACAAAGGGGAGGCTTTCTTTCTTGTCCCTCCTCTGTCTTGTTCAAAAATAAGGCAAAACATAATACTAGTACTCAGACTTCTAAATTCATATTTTTGGTAAGTTTTAAAATCTAAGTAATATCATCATCTTCCACGAGGCGTATCACACAATTTAACAGTCTGCAAGATCAAGATCCAAGTTTCACAAACAGTTAAGAGGTTGCCTGGCTAATGTGCTTAACTGGTCTCCCTAGCTTCAAAGAGGTCTCAAAACCTGAAGACACTGTCCATCTTTATGCCTGCTGTGACAAGCTGGAGGCATGGGACAAGTCATGGAACAGAGCTCCTTTTTAAAGAAAATATAATCAGCTTACTGTACTATAAGTCATTTTGCTTAATAATGACTCAGCCATAAGAATTAAATCAAACAGTGGCACAGTGGTCCAAGTTAAATCTTAATGATGGGCCTAGAATGATGGAGTACTTTATGGGAATTTTCTTTTTGGATTGCAAGGGTGGAAAAAATTCAGTTTATCACAGCAACATTCATTCATTCTACCCATATCAGTTTATCACAGCAACATTCATGTGAGTGCTATCGTTTAAGCACAGACATAACTCCTGAGTCTGGCCAAATTCCTGGTGATAGGATAAAACTGTAATTTTTAGTAAAGGCTGTTAGTCCTCCAGAGAAAAATAAATAACAAAGATTGATCTCAGATTAAGTTTAATAAGAAATGAAATAAGAGTTTTAAATCTCACTTATTTATTTATATTGATCAAACACCAAAGACGCTATTATGTTGCTCTACTTTCTTTTCCTTTCGTGTTCACAAGTAATCGTATAAACCGCAATGCAACGATAATTCCTAGAATTTAATGACAGGCTGGCAGATGAGCAAAGTGAAATTGTTCTAATTTATACCCATTTGTATAGACACTAGATTCACTACTACTGTCTGAAATATTCAATAGGCTTTTTCGTATTAGAAGCAGTTTTGTGCTGAAAACACTGTAAGAAGAGAAAGAAGAGAAACCGAAATCAACATATGTTTAAGAAGTCAGAGGCCTCAACAGGTCAGCTGCTGGGAAGTAACACTGTTCTTCAAAACTATCATAGAACTGGATATTTTTGCTTATCAGAATGCCAGCCTAGCTAGAGGGTTTTTTAAATTATTATTTTTATTTTTTTAATCAAGACTTGCTCCTAAATGTTCCTGCATCATTACAGACTCTTTCCTTAATGGCACACACAGGACAGATTATGTGCTAGAACAATATGCTTGAAGTTACAAACAACTTTGAATTAAACACAGAGATTTAACTCACAAGCAACAACATTTCCAACCGTCAGTTTGTATTAAGAAAAAGGCAAGTTAAATGAGAAAGAAAGCTATAATTCAAAAACTCTTATATGTCTTTGATCATGATTTTTGTGTACATTTGACTTCAAAGCCATTAGAAACTGCAGAGTATTTTTTTTTTGGCTTCCATCAACTTAACTTAGTTAACGTAAGAAATTGAGTTAAGAAAGTTAAGAAATTGAAGGTAATACAAAGATATATTACCAGACAGACCAAAAACCCACATAGGCCAGCATCCTGTCTCTTACAAAGGCTGGTAAAGGTGTGGGCAAGCAGACTACTCAGCTTTGCTTATATACCCTCCCAGAATCTAGCACTCTGCAACCTAGACAATTGGTCAACTAGCGATTTTATCTCTGTTCAAAAAGCTCAAGAAAAATTTTCCACCACTTAATTTGGTAAATAATTTTTTAAGCCATCTGTATTTTAGCCACTTTTAATACTCTGAGACACAAATATCCCAGTTTAACAGACATACAGTGCCTTTTCTTTGTTTTAAAACTACTACCCAATAATTTTATTTGTCCTTCATAGTTCATTGACCATAAGAAACAGTAAAATAAATGACATCCATTTGCCTTCTCTGTATATTAATAACTTTGGAAGTTTCTATGATATTCCTCTTCACAGGCATTTCCTTTTGGGGAATCACAGAACCATAGAATGGTTTGGGTTGGAAGGAACCTTAAAGATCATCAAGTTCCAACCCCCCTGCCATGGACAGGGACACCCTCCACTAGCCCAGGTTGCTCAAAGCCTCATCCAGCCTGGCCTTGAACCCCTCCAGTGATGGGGCATCCACAGCTTCCCTGGGCAACCTGTTCCAGTGTCTCACCACCCTCACAGTACAAAATGTATTCCTAACTAATCTAAATCTACCCTATTTCAGCTTAAAACCATTTGATCTTTCCTAATGCAGAAGCCACTCTGTCTATTGTTGACTTTCTTAATACTTTCCTATAGTTCAACTGTACCTTTTCTGAGATGGAAACATCAGAACTGTTAACAGCATCCAACATGTGTATGTATAATGCACTTGCTAGTGATACTGTGTCTCATCTTTTATTTCTAGGATTTGAAATGTTGTATTTATTCACGTTTGCCTACTTAGTAACTGGCTGCCATGTTCACGTAAGTATCCACATTAATTCTGACAGAGTGAATGACACAGGTTGCAGAATAAAACCACACCACATTCCACTAGCAACATCTCTTTGTTATGAAACCTGAACAGTAATTTGTTTTCTCACCTTTGCTTTCTATTTTATAATCAGACATTATTGCCAGGAGAGGAATTTCTTTTTATCTGTTAGTGCTTATGTGAGTGCAGAGCCTCATCTAAAAAATTTTGAAAAAGTTAAATAACTGTATCAACCAGATCACCATTATCCTCTCGCTCACTGACTCTTCCAAAGAACTGAAATAGGTTTCAGAGATTGGACTTTCCACTGCACAAGCAGTATCGATTCCCCTCCACTACTATCATAATTATCCATGCTTTTTTTCTTTTTTTTTTGGTAACTATTTCTACCAATTAACGCAGCATAGAAGACAAACTTTCTATAATTCTTATTGTATTTCTTTTTGAAAATGAAATTTTCTACCCTCCACTCCTCTAGTACCAAAGGTACACATTAAATACCATACGTAAGAGTACCACAATTTCAGATTTTAATTATTTTTCAGTTAGAACAAGACCTGGGCAAATACTATGTATCTATATTTGGGCAATTTCTTCACATTTGTTTTAGTGATTTCCTACATAGCTTTGTCTTTTGACACAAAAAGTCATTTTGCTCTTCTTTTATTACTTTAATCACCTAATAGTGTCCCTCTAAGAAGCTTCCTGCTTCTCATCAATTTGGAAAAGCTTTATTGCTAGTTTTTGTATTCTTGCTAGTTTTCTCCCAAAATATTTTGCTGCTTTGTGACATCATGCTTTTACTTCTCATTTGTGAGTGCAAGGGGCTTTTTTTTCCATTTAGATGCAAATCCTACCTTTTGAAGGACATATTTATCTGCTATCACTGTTTAATCCTGCTGCCATTAAAAAAAAAATCCTTTACATTTGAATTAACTCACTACAGGTCTGCTTTATCCTTGCACCTTGTGCAGTCTCTTTAGAAGTATTACTGATATCTCTGATATTATTAAGTCCTTTTTCTTTACCTAGAAAAATAGAGTTAATACATACCTGGTCATGCTAATTGTTTCAGTTCTGTCACTGTCTCATCTCCTATGCTAACAATATAAAACCAAGATATTACACTGAATCACAAACAGTTGATTTTAGAAGGAACCTCTGGAGATGATCTGGTCCAACTGCCCTGTTCAGAGCAGGGTCAGCTAGAGCTCAGGACCAGTACATAGTCTGATTTTGAATATCTACAAGGACAGAGATTTCATAACCTCTCTGGGCAACCTGTGCCATGTTCCATCATTCTTATAGTAAAAGAGGATCTTTTTTCTTATGTTTAAATGGAACCTCCTGGGTTTCAGTTTGTGTCCATCGTCTCTCATCCTTTCACTGCGCACCACTGAGAAGAGTCTGGCCTGACTTCTTTGCTCCCTCCTATCAGGTATTTATACACACTTACAAGACCCCTCCAAGCCTCTCACACACTGAGCTTCCCAACCCTCACTCTCTCCTCATACGACAAAAGCTCCAAGCCTTTGACAGACTTGCTCCAGTAAGTCCATGTCTCGTACTGGGGAACCCAGATCTGGACACAGCACTCCAGCCGCGGTCTCACTCACCAACATGAAATGGAAGACAATAGTCCCCTCCCTCAAGATGCTGGCAACACTATGTGTAATGCACCTCACTATTTTGTTAGCTTTCTTTGCCCCAAGTGCACATTGCTGGTGCATGTCCACCAGAATCACCAGGTCCTTTCTGGTAAAGCTGCTTTCTAGCTGGTCAACACCCAGTCTGTACCAATTATTCCTCCTCAAGGTGCAGGACTTGGCATTTTCCTTTACTGAACTTAACAAAATTCCCATTTTCCCATTTCACTAGTTTGTTGAGGTCCTTCTGAACGGCTGTACAACCATTTGGTCTGTCAATCACTCCTCTCAATTTCGTACCTTCTGCAAATGTTCTGAGGACACACTGTCTCATCATTTAAGTCACCAATGAAGAAGTTTAACAGTACCAGACCTAGGATTAAACCTTGGGGCACTAATGCCTGACCTCTTGCTGGACCTCATGATCACAACCCTTTTAAGTTTGGCAGTTCGGGTAGTTTTCAATACATTTACACTGTCTGTTTCTCTTGTCTGTACTTCATCACTTTGTCTATGAGGATGTTATAACAGACAGTGTTGAAAGCCTTACTAAAGTCAAGTCAAATTAATATTTTGGCCTTAATTGATCAAAAGAAGGTGTTTCTGTGGAGACTAAACCTCAGGCATTGACACTACCACTTCATATAATCCACCTTTCTAACACCAGTGTTGTGAATGAAGCCATTTTCAAAAATACTCGGGTATATAGCTTTCTTTCAGTGATAATGCCTCAGTATTTTCTCTAGTGGTAATCTTAGGCTTCCATTTTGATGTTTATGCCTTAGCTGATGATCAAATAGTTATATTGTCTAAAACCAAACTTAATGGAGATAGCATATGAAAAGTTCCTACCAATCTATGTCAAAGCTAGCATATTTTATCTTCCTGAATTACTGTCTAAAGTCATCCATATAGAGGCTCAAAGCAATATTTTTCCTGGAGAAGCCCCATTCTGAGAACAGATAATAGTAAAAGACAAATTATGAAAGGCAGGGAAAACAGAGTCCCCAGGAATACTTTCTGAAACATATAAGCAGTGGCTAGGCTGAGAGATGTGTTTCCCACCTGTTCCTAGAAATGAAAAAAAATTAGTGGTCATTCGCAGTACCATATATTCTCAGAGCACTCCACATGCACAAAGGCCCTCTTTCATAAGGCTGTCCACATTATCTCAAGGCTTCCTTTCTTGGACTTGACATTTTCATAAGCAGATTATCAATCAGAAGATAATAGCTAATACATTTTTTATTTTGTCTGCGTCTCATTTCCTGCCATCTGAAATACCCAGGTGAAATGTAAAGTTTTGAGATTTGATTTTACATGATCACTATTAACAATATTCTCACAGCTAGAAGATTTTCTTGATTGATAGTAACAACTAATCAATGACCTATTTTTATGTTTAATACTGTTTTGCTATGCAACATTCAGGTTTCTTTCTCCTGATGCTAGAAGAGTTATCCTAGCCTGAAGTACAACAAGGGTAAAAACTAAGCCAAAACCAGCAGATGTCATCTGGACTTCACTCATTCCAATTCTTTGCCTTTTAATAGTTTTACTGACCTTTTCCGTAAGTTTAATTTTTTGCAGTTGGTGAATAGCTTTTCTGACACTACTCACAGTTTACTGTAGTAGTTAGTAAGCTGTACCATACTTTTCTCCAGACACTCTAATGGCGTTTTTTTGATCTAGAAATTGTGGAGTTGCTTCTCCCAGCTTTCTAGATATTTACTGAAAAAGTCAACCTTTATTACTTTGGAGGGGTTTAGCTCATCTGTATGTCTTAAATCTACTGTCATGCTTTCAATTTTTTTCCTTAGGCTGCAAAGATACTTAGTTTTAATTCTTCAGACCTGTTTTAATTCGTCCTATTCACATACACCTCCTTTATGTCTCCTCCTCGTTTTCTAGGTTATTCCATGCACAAATTTATCAGTTTATCCTCTTATGTTGAAGTTTTATGTCAAGTCTTCCCTCATAAAGGTTCATTATTGTTTGGATGTTATGAATTACGTTTGTAATATTCATCCTTCCACAGAACAGGTGGGCAAAACTTTGTATCATTTGCTACGCCTCAGTGACATCATGGCTATCATATATTACTGTCTTTAGTCAAAACTATTTATGCTTATTTAATATTGAAATTGTGATGTAGTTTTTGCTGATCAACTTTTCTATGACCTTGAAAAAGCTCTTGCAGTACCATCACTCTTTACAGACAAACCCATTGGTTTTTTTTTAGAAGTGTACTGAACTTTGCATTTGGTTTCATGCTCCTCTCTGGGACTCAATGAGGTCCTGACTTCCATCAACTTAGTTATTATCTGGGACAGAATTAATATTATACTCTTTTCAATGTTTCTGTTTTATTTCCTCTACAACTTTCTGAATAAACTAACTAATCTTTAAAAATACCTATATTTTGAACCTCTGTCTTTTTAGGGGTTTCTTTGTATCTCGTGAATTTATAGAAGCTCTTGGAAAGTATGCTAGTGTCAGACTCTTAATCTCCACCTTCTGAAAAAAGTCATACTACCTCTGTTATTGCGCATTTGGCTTCAGCTCTTGTGCTTCTCACTGTGGCACTTCCAATGATACCAGAAAAACTTGAACTGCTGCTAAAGACTGTATATCTTTATACAGAGATCCAGAATACACAGTACTGTAATTCAAAATATCTGTAAAATTTTGCATTCAGTAAAAAACTCTGCAGATCCATCTGGGCTCTTAACTCTTTCATCCTCAAAGAAAAGGAATGTCTCCACAGTTGAAAAGACAGGCAGATTTCAGGTCGCTCTTCTCCTTTCTCCCTTGATTTTTACAAATGGAAAGCCAATACTGTTTTTCAAATAAAAAGAAGCCTGGATTGTTTCATACATTACTATTTGGAAAGCCTGCCAAAGACAACAATCTCCACAAAGAACTACACATGCCCAGTCACTCTGGTTTGTATGCTGTCCAAGAAAAGCATAAACTGAGTCATCTTTAAAAGACATTTTTAGAATAATGTGGGTAAGCTAAGAGAGTAGGGAACCATGTAAGGATGGTAGAGCTGGGCCTATAATTGTGTAATGTTTATTTTATAGCACATAGCAGTTTATAAACTTACCACATCCTTGGGTGGAGGCTCAACTTCCTTCTTTACTTTTTTACCCATTCTAAAAACAAAATAATAAAAAAATAAAAGCAGACAAACAAACTCCCTTCTGTGATTTAAGAAACCGTTTACCAGTGATTTAGGAAATGCTGTAAGCCAGATTTTCTCATTCATTTGACTCACCTAATCAGTTCCAAGATTTCTTTGACATAGTAATTTCTATGCAAAAAGTTGTAGCTTATAAACAAAACAAATTTTCTAACACTTGAACACATTTGGTAAAATACATCTGTCAACAAAATATGTAACTAAAAAGAAAGACCCAAGACACCACAAGCTCAAGTTGCAATGTGGTACAAATACAGAGGACATGCATTTCTGTAAGTTAGTTTTACCTGCATCTATAAATCACACATGAACTTGAAGGTCCTATTAGGGTATTTTCCCACGTTTGTCTATACATTCTATGTTGGCAAACATTCTATACAACTGCAGAATGTACAAATAAGTTCTACTTTGAAAGTGTGATTCAAATTCAGTCAGAATTCTCAGTTCATATTTCACAGAAGACAAAAATCAGTTCTGCAGGTATTAGGAAACTTCTGCACAGTACAAATTTCACTGATTTAAAAAAGTTAAATCTATTTACACCAAGTCCAGCTTCTGTCTTCTGCTTTTTTTTTTTATTAGTACATGTGCACATGAACCAGGAAGACCTTCTCAGCTGCATCTAATAGTAGCTTCTGAAGCATATGGATGTAATACCTCATGTGGACTCAATTTCATGTGGCTTGCCAAACTTCAGCAGAGCCTTCCAGCTAAGCTACAGGCAAAAGTAAAGAGCAACATAACCCACTAGCACTAGCTATGCATAGAACATAACCCAAGTTATGCCAAACTTAGGTTTATTTTAACACTGAAAGTGAAATGCACACTGTTAGGACCCCTTAGTAACTCCTTGGTTAGCTCTCAAAGGGAAACCACACATTCACCCTCAGCCAGGACTAACCTGACAGCCTCCCTGTGGTATATGAGATTATTTTCTAGTGTAATATGAGCTGTAGCCTGGCTGGTTACAAAACTAAAGGCTATTGTTCATTGTGTTCAACAAAAATTTGGAGCTCTTCTTGAATTCTCAATTTTTTCAATTATTACTCCTCTACTGGCCTCTCAAATATACTGTAATACAGCAGTAGTGGAAGTAGTCGATAAGCACATCCTAAAAATTGATCTGAAATTTAAAACTTCATACACAGGTCACTAATTATAGCTTTGAGAGGAAGATCACTGCGCAATCAAAGATTCTTCAGTTCCAGTCTGCTTCATACTCATGCATATATACATATCTATGAACATGCACACACTAGAACTCAGTGTTTCAGAAAGTGCAGCTTTGGCCAGGGACAAATTACCTCAGAAGAGAAAGCGTAAGGACAAATTATCAACAGCATATTCAACAAAAGTGACGAACACACTACCTTCTGATTTCTGCAATCACTGTAGAAAGTAAGCATCACACATACATGAAATGTCAGATTTACAAGGACATTCAAGAAATGTGGGTTATTTACATCGTGTTAAATCCTAGTATGGAGATACGGACACTTATTTAGAATTATTCAGTTCAGCTCAAATAATTTCAGGTACAAATTAAGCTAAAGTCATAAAACCCAATATTAATTCTGAATGAGTTTAATTAGGTTTAAACCAAACAATTTTAAAAGTTAATTCATGCGAAAGTATAACATTGTACAACTAACGTTCACAGATTCAAATAAATATACATATTCCAAGACCATGAATAGCTAAAGCCTTTAATTGTAAATATTTCTTCACACTATACAAACACAGAGAACAGGACAACTACTTTATTGTCGATTATGATCCTCAGTTTCCTTGCCATGGTTACCACTCCAGATTTCAGTGCATTCTGCCATCAAACGCTGGTGTTAGCTTTGTTCCCATAAAGCTCTCTGTATTCAGTGGTCATTCTCTGACTTGATACAGTGATGCACGTGGAATTCTTTGGCTTACCGACAATTAAAAATGCGTCTTCTGCATTGAATTTTAATTATCACAAACAATCAATGTGTACAGGTATTGAAAGGCTATTGACCCACAAAAGAACTTCTTATTCAAATCTCTTTCTCTCCATGATAACTGCATGTTGTCCTTTTCTCAGTAGGTTTAAAGTATGCATATCTTTGATTCTCAGTTTACCATCCTAAATATTTAGAATTCAGAAAAAAATTGCAGCAGGATTTAGATTTTTAAATATGACTAAATGCTAGGTCTATGTTACCTGATAAACTTATTTTAAAAACTAAAACCGAAAACTCTATTCACTAGTAAATAAGTGTAATTAATTAAACCTTAAAGACAAAATGAATATCGTCATTTGAGTAATATTCTCTAATTCATGTTTTGTAGGTTTCTAGAATCATAGGAGCATACTTTTTCCATGTATGCTTTTTTGAGATTAAAGGGTTGGTTGTTTTAAATCATGTAGGGCTAGAGCTAATAAAGAACTTTGACATAACAGATGTAGCCAATGCACAGGCAAGCTATCTACAAAGTTATCATTCTATGCTACTTCCTGTCCTTCACCTGGAATTTACTGCCTTCAGTGGTAGACAAATGAGCCTGCTTTAGTTTGCTCTTATCCCGTTTCAGCAGAGTGGTCTAATCAGGCGTTGTCTCTCATCCCGCAGGACAGTCATTACATCTAACTAAATCCTCACTCCAAAACTACAGTCCCCAAGCCTCTCCCTCAGCTCAGGCTATTCTTGGTGCCTAAGCTCAGCAGGCACTTCCTTGTTTCACTCTGAACTTCCTTAGGGCTTCCAGCTTTCCCATAGGACAAGAACTACCCCAGTGGGAGTACCTGAAGTTAAACCAGTATCCAGGAACTATGAGTGGCGTCCATGAAACCAAATTAGGCATCAGTACTCAAGTTAGTCACTCTCCTTGATAATCAATGGAGATGTAGTCAACATGTTCAATAGCTCTTAAGGGAGACTGATCCTGAAGTAGGTATCTAAAATTGAACTGCACCTTAAAAAGAATGACTTTTTCCTCAGACCAAAAACAAAGTCCAGAGTTGCTAGCTCACGTACTGAGGTTTACACTGACATCTAAAGTTCGTGAGAGAAACTTATTACCCTGTTTCTCCACATGAATCCACATGCCAGGCTAGGTCTGGCAGATACTATCACAGTAGACAGAACATTAGCAGAACCAGGTATATCACAAAAAACAGCCATGACTTTTCAGAAGTGGCTGAAGGAACAGGCCCATCTCCAGTAACATCTCTGTGACTAGAACATTTTGCCCACAAGTGATTTTGAGGAAGGTCACAAATGTGGGCTTTTTAGTTCAAAAGTGGAACCCTCTAACCTCTTGGCTGTTATAACATGAACTGACATCTCTGCCATATGAAATAAGGAAAAATTATTTAGTTTTTGAAAGATCTGTTGTAGATGCCTGCCTAGAGGAGCAGATTCCAAGTACTAGATCATAAGATAATGATGGCCTCTTACTTCATTTTTATTGTCTTGCTCTAGGAACCTCTCTGCTCAGTGTGAATACTTGCTTAGATTGCACATCTTGGATATCCATTTAGTTCTAGTAGCTATACTTTTTTTTTTTTAAATACAAGATGATGGATAGCAAGTGAGCTTTAACAAAAAAGAGAGTCTATAAATCATACTTCGAAATATGAGGAAAGTTTTACGATGTTTTTTCTGTTCAAAATACTGAAATCTTCTAAACACTTCATTTACAGTATGGAGTATATACCTACAGTATCAGCCCTGTTTCATACACTTAAAAATTTAATATTTCATGGTTTTAAGTTAGACAATGTATTTAGAAAACATACGTGTTCCATTTGCATCTTCTTTTTTCTAAAACCTTAAATACCTGACACAAAAACCTAAGGCCCTGCAAACTCCGAATGTTAGTGAGACTTGAGACAAAGAACAGGAACAAGTCAAAGACACAGCCAGCTGTGGAACTTACCTCTTACTCAAGGCACCAAAGGTCTCTTCTGAGAGCAATTACTCCTATGGAAAAGCAATGCAAAGAGAAGGATTTAAGAACAGCTTCCAACCAGTTATTGTTATTACATGTTCCACTTTGTGAATTAACTGTCCCATGCTTTAAGACAGTCTGAGGCTATGTTATTACAACCTGACCATGATTTTCAGGTTCTTGCCAAAAATTATGGACAAGTGCCTTCCAAGTGATAACCACATAATCTCAATTTAGTCTAGCTAGTTTAACTGAAGTCTTGCTGTTTCTTCTTGTCTCATAGAAACAAAAATCTTTTTTCAGTGAAAACTGAATCAATGAAGATGACCAATTCATAGGCAACTGATTTCTGTATGGATGCTCCAGTTCTGCTGCCTTGCAATGCAATCAAAAGGAAGATATTAAAATTATATTCATAGCATTAGCAGACAATCTCACTGCTTTCCTGAGTCCATAAAATAGGATGTCCTTTGTATGCCAGCTTAAATATCCTCATTATCATTCTCAGGTAGTTTTGTCATAATTAAGAGAATGTGGAATAATCTTGAAACTCCCTTCTTTTTCTCTCCAAAATTCATCTTCCAGCTTTCTTCTGTCCTACTCCTTAAATGTGGATTAACAGACTCCCCTTGCCCAGTACAAGCATTATAAAAAACCTGGCTTCATAGAAGGGGAGAGTTAATAAAGGGATACAAGGTCCAATTTAATGTTCAGTTCCTGAAGATACATGCTGTACAAAAATAATACATGAGAGATCAATTAAGTCAAGACATTTAATCTGCCTACTCTTTTATCTGTGCCTCTGTGTATATTAGGCAAAAAATGATCAGTAGTAAGTCAATAATTAGCTACTGTGCAACAGATGCTAACTAGTCAAACTTAACTAGACTCTGTTCCCAGATATAAGATAATATTTCCTATTTTGATTCAGCTGGACAAAGACTATCTATACTCTGATCATTCTGAGAGCTCATTTAAAGATTCCATTTTTTCAAGTGATCTATGTGTTTATAAGCTACACACACAAAACCCAAAAAAATCATTAGAAAACTACTAAGAAATGCAGAGTGGAGTATCCTTAAAACCAAAGTGAGTTTGTAGTTAGATGCCAGGTTGCAGACATAGCTATGTGAGAGAATGGGTGAGCATTTTAGGAGAGCCAAAAGAACCCTAAACAATTATTTATTTAAAATCTCAGAACTTTCAAGACACATTGATACTTTTTTATTTGCATTCTGATATCACATTAACATCCAGCTGAGTGTTACTTTCAAAAGCCCAAAGGTAGATGCTTAGATTTTTAACAGAAGCCAAGATTCTCAGGTATTCAATTCCACAACCTGAGGCCACGAAAATATGCGAGATTTGCAATAAAATTTTGACTCGTGTACAGCCTTTGATAGCAGTGCCTTTTTTTCATACTGCCCAAGGACCATACTTCACTGTTTTCTGCAGCTGAACAGCTTGGTAGACCTAGTAAGAGGTGTATGGAGTCAGGAGTGTTTCGGTCATGTTAAGAACCTAAGCTGTAGAAACAGAATGTATTTTCCAATTTGTACAGTGTAAAAGATAATGCATGAATGTTAATAAAAAGAAGTAACAGGAACTTAAAATACATACTTAAAATACATACTTAATCCTTTTACTCTTAGTTTGACATGCTACGCCACAGGTCCAATCGTCAAGTGCACTGTGTAGGGAACTACTCCTTAGATTTTAAAAATATGTAAACAGTTTAAATGTATTATTCAATTCAACACAACATTCCGTTGTTCTTTTGTTACAACTTTCGTTAAAAAATCATAGAATCATAGAATCACTAAGGTTGGAAAAGACCTCAAGGATCATCAAGTCCAACCGTCAACCCAACACTACCTAACTCACTAAACCATGTCCCTGAGCACCACATCTACACGTTTCTTGAACACCTCCAGGGATGGTGACTCCACCACTTCCCTGGGCAGCCTGTTCCAATGCCTGATCACTCCTTCAGTGAAGAAATATTTTCTAATATCCAGCCGAAACCTCCCCTGGTGCAACTTGAGGCCATTTCCTCTTGTCCTATCACTTGTTACTTTAGAGAAGAGGCCAGCACCCACCTCACTACACCCTCCTTGCAGGTAGTTGTAGAGAGTGATAAGGTCTCCTCTCAGCCTCCTCTTCTCTAGACTAAACACCCCCAGCTCCCTCAGCTGTTCCTTGTAAGACCTGTGCTCCAGACCCTTCACCAGTTTCGCTGCCATTCTCTGGACCTGCTCCAGCACCTCAGTGTCCTTCTTGTGGTGAGGGGCCCAAAACTGAACACAGGATTCAAGGTGCGGCCTCACCAGTGCTGAGTACAGGGGCACAATCACTGCCCTAGTCCTGCTGGCCACGCTGTTTCTGATGCAGGCCAGGATGCTGTTGGCCTTCTTGGCCACCTGGGCACGCTGCTGGCTCATGTTCAGCTGGCTGTCGACCAACACCCCCAGGTCCCTCTCTGCTGGGCAGCTTTCCAGCCACTCTCCCCCGAGCCTGTAGCACTGCAGTGCTGTGACCAAAGTGCAGGACCCGGCACTTGGCTTTATTGAACCTCATACAACTGGCCTCAGCCCATAGGTCCAGCCTGTCCAGATCCCTCTGTAAAGCCTTCCTATCCTCAAGGAGATCAACACACCTGCTCAATTTGGTATCATCAGCAAACTTACTGAGGGAGCACTCAATCCCCTCATCCAGGTCATTGATAAAGATGTTAAACAGGACAGGCCCCAAAACCCATCCCTGGGGAACACCACTGGTGACCAGCCACCACCTGGACTTAACTCCGTTCACCATGACTCTCTGGGCTCGGCCATCCAGCCAGGTTTTTATCCAGCAAAGGGTGTTCCTGTCTAAGCCATGAGCCACTGTCTTTTCTAAAGAGAATGCTGTGGGACACAGTGTCAAAGGCCTTGCAAAAGTCCAAGTAGATGACATCCACGGCCTTTCCCTCATCCAGTAGGCGGGTCATCTGGTTACAGAAGGAGATCAGATTGGTCAAGCATGACCTTCCTTTCATGAACCCATGCTGGCTGGGCTTGATCCCCTGGGTGTCCTGTACATGCCATGTGAGCACACTCAAGATGAGCCGTTCTATAATCTTGCCCAGTACCGAGGTAAGGCTGACAGGCCTGTAGTTCCCCAGGTCCTCCTTATGGCCCTTCTTGTAGATGGATGTGACATTGCAAGTTTCCAGTCTTCTGGGACCTCCCCTGTTAGCCAGGACTGTTGATAAATTATGGAGAGGGGCTTGGCAAGCTCCCCTGCCAGCTCCCTCAGTACTCTCGGGTGGATCCCATCTGCCCCATAGACTTGTGTGTGCCCAGGTGGCGTAGCAGGTCATTAACTGCTTCCTCCTGAACTGTGGGAAGGTTATTCTGCTCTTTGTCCCTGCCTGCCATCTCAGGGAGTTGAATACCCTGAGGATAACTAGTCTGGCTATTGAAGACTGAGGCAAAGAAGACATTAAGCACCTCAGCCTTTTCCTCCTCCTTGGTGATAATGTTCCCTCCTGCATCCAACAAGGGATGGAGATTCTCCAAAGCTCTACTTCTGTTGTTAATGTATTTGTAAAAACATTTTTTATTATCTTTTACCACTGCAGCCAGGTTGAGTTCCAGTTGGGCTTTTGCCTTCCTAATTTTAACTCTGCATGACCTGGCAAGATCCCTGTACTCTTTTTGGGGTTGCCTGACCCTTCTTCCAGAGGGTCTTCTCCCCTTTTTTCCCCTGAGTCCCAGGAAAAGCTCTTTTTTTAGCCAGGCTGGACGTCTTCTCTGCCACTTTGTCTTTCTACAGATGGGGACAGCCTGTTCCTGTGCTTTTAAAACCACCCTCTTGCGGAATGTCCAGCCTTCCTGGGACCCTTTGCCCTTCAGGACAGTCTCCCAGCGGACTCCCCCAACCAGCGTCCTAAACAGCCTAAAGTCTGCCCTTCGGAAGTCCATGTTAGTGGTTTTACTGGCACCTCTCCTTACTTCACCAAGGATCAAGAACTCTACCATTTCATGGTCACTAGGCCCAAGACAGCCTCCAACCACCACGTCTCCCACCAGTCCTTCTCTATTTGTGAGCAGCAGGTCAAGCGAGGCATCTCCCTCGCTTACCAGCTGTGTCAGGAAGTTATCTTCCACACACTCCAAGAATCTCCTAGACTGTTTCCTTTCCACTGTGTTGTATTTCCAGCAGATGTCTGGAAAGTTGAATTCTCCCACAAGAACAAGTGGGAGTGATCACGAGACTTCTGCCAGCTGTTTATAGAATGCCTCATCTGCTTCCTCCTGCTGGGAGGGTGGCCTATAACACACTCCCAGCAGGATATCAGCCTTGTTAGCCCTTCCCCTCGTTCTTATCCATAAACATTCAAACTTATCATCACAATCCTCCATTTCTATACAATCAAAACACTCCCTAACATATAGAGCCACCCCACCTCCTCTCCTTCCTTGCCTATCCCTTCTGAAGAGCTTAAAGCCATCCATTGCAGCACTCCAGCTATGAGATTCGTCCCACCATGTTATGTGATGGCCACTAGGTCATAGCTGTTCTGTTGCACAATGGCCTCCAGCTCCTCTTGCTTGTTGCTCATACTGCGTGCATTAGTGTAGATTGCGATCTGATCTAGGTGTTCCTGCTCTGGCAGGGGGATTGGACTAGATGATCTTTCGAGGTCCCTTCCAATCCCTAACATTCTGTGATTCTGTGATTCTGTGCACTTAAGCTGAACTGTTGAATCCACTCCTACCCTCAGCGTGCCCTGACTTGATCCTTTCTACTTTCTTTTATAACTCGCTGTGCATTCTGATTTACCACCTTTCTAAGCTGCTTTAATTATTTTTTCCATATAGCTTTTCCAGACACATACGCTTCTTGTCTCAGAGTCCCTCTGTGACTGTTAAATCTTTCTCAGATATGATGAACATAACCCAAAATACCATAATCTTCTAGAATGCTACTGATTTATTTCAGTGACACTATAACTTTTTGGGTATTAATTTTGACCCAATTTCCTCAGTGAAGATTTTCCCTAAGCTATCTACGCATGGTAAACAGGTCATTTTCCCAGTTGATCACAATTAATTTAGGTTCACTACTGAAGAGTATATTGTTCCAAATATTCCCAATGGTGTAAATTACATTGCTTTCACCGACAATGAATTGTCTGCCACAGTGTTACCATTTCACTTAACTGCAGAAGAGCTCTCAGAAGTTTCTAGCAGTCTTCTTTAGTCTTAACACAAATTATTTTATCTCATGAGCAAATCTTGATTTCTCTATGTTATTGCTCATTTCCAAATTATAACGAGCATATTAAATAACATCAGACCTAGAATCTGTCCTTGGAGAATCCAAGCTGTGACAACCTGAATGAAGGAGATTTTCAGAAATTATGTGTGTGATCTTAAATGTCTCACTGAGATGCACAGTGAAATCCCTTATCCCATGAGAAAGAGACTAAAGAAAAATTGACTTAATCTAAAACAAATGAGAGAGAGTAGTTACGCAGCCACTGTCTGAGCAATAATAGGAGGACACTTTTCATACAGAAGTCAAAAATGCTCTGCCTTAGGAAGAAAAACATTTTAAAGACTAGTAAAAAATTAAAGACACTCCTAAATTTTTAGCCACCTGTGCCAATCTGCATGTCTTAAAATGAATGCCTCCTGCCAGTTTTACAGGGTCACCGCGTGAACGGGACATTCTGAATGATCAGATCCATTCCCCTCCCCCATCACATCCACCACACCATGTTAATCCCACCAGATACCTACTGCACTGCATCTTAAAAGCTTTCAGGTATTTTGTTCCCACTTCTCTCAAAAAAAAAGCTGTTCCACAAGCCCATTGCTCAGACAGCCAGGGACCTTTTTTAATTTCTAATCTACATTTATTCATGACCAGTTTACTGTGTTCGTGTCACATTTAAACTTTGTCAAATATTTTATTTGCTGGCATGTATAAAAATATATTATTTATACTAAATATTGATACTATACAGTATGCATTTACATATATAGAATCAGAATATATTTGAATATAACAAACACATCCCCACTCAGTTTTCATGTGGTTAGCTTAAAGAACTCTTCTAACTTCCTCCAAAAAAATGATTCTTCATTCCCCAAATGATCCTCACAAGCCTTTTTTAAGTCAGCCTCTTGAAAACACAGATGACCTTGGTTGAACACAGAATGCCAGATGAAGCCTCTCCTATCTCGTACAAAATTGTACTCGTACTTCTCTGTCAACACTGGAAATACCTCAGCTATTACATTCATTACTTTTACAGTTACGTAAAACTGCAAGGGTAGCCCTATAATTTAATTTTAACTGCTCATTTACCAGACTTTAATATGTTAAGAGTTAAAAAAAAAAAAAAAATGACAAAGTTACACTTTAGGACAAAAATACAGGTAGCAGGTTTGCAAACAAAAGTAGGAACTACAGGACACAGAAGCCCATCTTGGCATTCATCATGTTATCAGAACATTAGATAATCAGAAAATGGCAGCATGACAAAAACCACAAAAATGAAAGACAATAAAAAAATGTTGCTTTCATCAACAAAGGTGAGAAAGTGAGCTTGCTCACAGTCAGTGAAAAACAGAAAACAGATGTGTTTACGATAATACAGTATCAGACTATGTGATATAGATAATTTCAGATTAACAATAAGATTATAAAAGTTTTGTTTTACAGATGATGCTCCTCTGCCACCAAATACATACTTTATTATGAAATTTCTGTCTGTATATGCCCCAAAACCTTTAAAGCATCAATAAACTGGGTGAGATTTCATCTCTAATAGTTTATTCACCTGTTAGTGTTCTTTAGGAAAATACTTCTGTCTTTAAAATTTTATTCGTTTTATCTTTTTTCCTTCTCATCTACTATCCATACAATTTTAGGTCTCACACCTGTCATGTTACTATCACCACTAAATTCTACATTTCTGCAGTACACTGTTCTTTCTTTGTTCATATCACCTATCAAAATTTTTAAATAAGATTCCTTTTCTATACCATGTGAGTTTCCTTAGGGCAGGTCCACTGCGGTTTCTTGCTTCCCGATTCACGCCTAAAAGCACCGGTCGCAGTCACCCTCTGCTGAGTTACCCGCTCCTGTCTCTCCCCTCTTTGCTGGCACCAACTCCTGAACTCCCGCTTTCTAACAGGAACCAGCACCAAGAAAGTGCAGGATCTGCTCTGCCTGGTTTTAAATCTCATTTATGTTCATTCTGACACTCCAGCTGTTATTAAATCTTACAACGTCATTATAAATCTTGCCATTATCACTGCTTTTCTTCATGGTTTAGATGCCGTCACCAAGCAGACAGTTATGGTTTTGGGGTTTTCTGTTTGTGGTTGGAGGAAACTCCAACATATGCCTTTAAAAATAATAAAAATAACGATTCTTTTTTAACTTGGGCTCATGACTTCCGAAGCCCACAGACACGCGGGCCCCGCTCACCGCTGAGCGCTCAGGGACCGGCCCGCCCGGGGGCGACTCCAACGGCCGCCTCCCCTCCCGCCCGGCGCCGCACCGCCACGCCGCCGCGCCTGTAGCGCTAGGGCTCTCCCCGGTGACCCGCCAGCTGCACAAACCGGGTTATTTCTGCTCGCTTGGGGCTGAGAGCGCGCCAGCCCTCCGCCCTCCCGGCACTCGTCCCCTGAGCCCGCCTCCCCTCAGGCGCCGCTGCTGCTCTCCGCCACCGCGGAGACCTCCCTGACCCACCGCCCCCTTCCCCTCGCCTGCTCCGGGCCTGCCGTCGACTACCTCAGACAGCCAGGCCGGGAGCAGCCCCCGCTCACCGCCGCGGCCGGCCGCGCCACGCCGCCCGGGGGCGATCACGCAGCAGCGGCCCGCGCCGGTGTTTCCCCAGTTGCTAAGAGACGGCTGCAGCGCATGCGCAGACCGCCGCGCGGGGCAACGGGCGGGAAGGTGGGGCAGGCGGCGCGCCACGCAGCGCCCGCCTGAGGGGAGGCCGAGGAGAGGCCCTTCCGCTTCCCGCAGGTGCATTTCCAGAGTCCTCGGGGAGTGATTTCACCATGACACACGCGTTAATCCGGTTCTTCACCGTTTATCCCAACTCCAAAGTGCTGGTAACACATCCCTGAAGGAAATATTAAGTCATTAATAGTGATGGGCTGGGGCAGGGATGAAAATGTAAATCAGTTATTTCTGAAAACTAAAGGAAAAGACTGCCTGCTCACCCAAAGAGCACTGAGCATTTCTGAAAATTGATAAATGTGTAGTCTGTCTAAAAATTAAAAGTTGCCATGTTTGCACTTTCCTTTTTTTTTCTCTTGTTGTTCCTGCTTCACTATTTTCAGTGCATTCGTGAAAAAAAAAAGTTGAAAAAGCCATCCGTTCCTGGGAGCAAACAGATAAAACAGTCAGATGACTTTGAGAGCAAGGTGCAGGCAAACCTCTGCCAGAGCATCCCTGTGGTGGCCCCGCTGGTGAGACATCAATACAGAGCTTGTCAGGGGCCAGAAGAGTTGTCTCCTTTCTGTTACCAGCTCTGGGTTGAGGATGGAGAAAGCCATGCAGTACGGATAATTGTGCTATTCTCAGAATAACAATTCATGGTAGTATTCTCTTTTGCCAGACAGGAATATTTTGGAAGGAATACTAAGCCAAATTCTGAAATCAAATAACATTTTCTAGCTTGAAAAGCAGCTTAATTGCTATCAGTAACTGCAGAAGTAACCGGAAGGAGGCAGATATGATCATTTTTGGCCCTCAAAGTCAGGTAATGATAGGTAAAGAAATTACAGCTGCTATCAATTCCCTCCTGTGATTCCTTTTTATCACCATTCTCATCTCTTTCTCCACAGATTTCTTATGATGTTGCACTGCAAGTATAAATTTAGTTCTATTTTTATAAACCATATCAATTTGTTGAGGTTATAGCACAAATAAGTCCTGGCCTTTTTCATTTACACTATGATAAATGTGACTACTGGCATAACAGAAGAGTTGGTGGGTCATTTTTAGGTATAAACAAGCCACATGTGTGACGGTGTATCATTCCACTTTTAACTTCAGCACTCCCGTAGAAAATATAGAGATTTATAATCACCTTCACTGGAAAGCAACTGCAATGACAAGTCAAGAACCATTTATACTGACGCATATCTCAGCAATCACACTGAATGTTTAAGGCCAGTTTCTGACTGACTGATGCTCCATGAAGTGGGGCTGATCTCTCACGCTTACAATGGTTAGGAGAGGCTCACGCTGGCAGGGAAGAAAGGGAAAAATTTTGCAGTAGTTAGATGGAGGCAAGTCATCTGCTTTGCAAGCATCTTCGTGGATCTTTATTTCTCTAAACAGATTCACACATCGCAGTGGTGGGCAGGTGACAGAAATGTAAGAAGAAATGAACATAAATAGTGAAAGCAAATATTTGGTTTTAACTCTGTGCTGGGTCTGGCTGCGATGGAGTTGGTTTTCTTCATAGCCGCTTGTATGTTTCTGTGTTGTAGATCTGTGACCAGAACAGTGTTGATAACACAGCAATGTTATAGCTATTGCTAAGCAGTGCTTGCACAATGTCAAGGCCTTCTCTGTTTCTCACACTGCCCTGATAGGGAGTAGTCTGGGGCTGGGCAAGAGGCTGGGAAGGGACACAGCTAGGAGAACTCACCCCAGCTGACCAAAGGGTTATTTTATGCCATACAACATCAGGCTCAGCGATAAAGCTGGGGGGTGGTCTTTCCAAGGTAGCTGTTGCCTGGTGTCTGGCTAGGTGTTGGTCTGTTTGTGGGAGGTAGTGAGCGATTGCCTTTGTATCACTTGGTTTTTTAAAAACTTTTTCTTTCTTCATTGGTTAAGCAGTCTTTACCTTGACCCCCTAGATTTTTCTCACTTTTGCTTTTCTCATTCTTTCCCCTATCCTGCTGTGCGTGTGAATGGGTAGTGAGCTGGTGGGTGCTGAGTTGCTGGCTGGGATCTACTTGCCACAAACCCAATGATTTCCATAGGGAAAGTTTTTCTTCTTGTCTTCAATGATGGTAGTTCTTATGGCTATTTCAAACCCAATTCTGGCCAAACTTTAGTTGGTTAAATCTTTTCTTTATTTCATATGAATGGTCACATAAAAGACATATGATGATGCAGAATCCATGTGAAAGAAGAGGGACATGGTAGTTTGGTGCATGATTACTGTGTGTTTCAATACAGCCCTGGAACAATGGGGTCAGTTAGCCTTGAGGACTAAATTGTCTCATGCAGATAGGAAATGAGGGGGCAGTCTCAAACTCATAACCAGCACCTTCTCACAATTTTTGTGAAGGGTATGCATCTGTATTGTGAAGTAGACAGACAGACAGACAGACGGAAGTAGAATAGCAGATGACCAGGAGAAAGACGAGCATGCTCATCCCTCCCCAGTTCTGTTATTTGTGCCATGTTTACATATCTAACCTTCAGGACCCAGAAGCACCTCCAGGTGTGTGCTTTTGTGGCATTTTTCACTTCACAACAGGTGAGATTTGAGCACATCCCTTCTGTGTTCCTTAGTCCAGTGTTATTTTCTATTCAGTTGTGTGCCTGGGAGTTAAGGACCATGAGCATATTATGGGTACCTACCTACTGTGTAGTCTAAATAAATGTGGTCTTATCATTCCGTAGAAATTAATTCTGCAGAGATTATCCTTTCTGTCTTTATTGTTATCTCTGTTTGCCATGGGTAGAGGCAATCAAGCACTGTGTGACAGCCATATAATTGCAGTATTTTTATTATGTTTTGGCACAATCGTGCAAATATATCAAGAAAAATATTTTTAATTTTGTGAAAATATTCTAAAGGTGTCATTAAGTAACAACATACTAATAAGTAAGCAAAGGAAGAGGACTAATGAGAACAGTTATAAAATGTCATGAGAATTCACAAGTGACAAATAGTCACAAATTACAGAAATATTTCATTGAAATATAATTTATTCTAACACTAAAAAATACACAAACCAATGCAAATTGTATTAAAGATAGGAGATTACAAAATTAAACAGCTTTCTAGAGACTAAATACCTAATAAAGTGAATAAGGACTTTATTAACTACCCATTTTAATGAAATTTCATGACTTCACTTTTGATAAAGCCCCTGTAGAATTTGTGTGCTTTCCTATGAAGGAACAGAGCCAAATACCCTATCAATTTGATTAAATTATGGTTTCTGCAAAAATAAATCAAGTATGGATTAAAAACATATTTGAAAGAATATTGTGGAACAACATTTTAAATATTTAATTTCAAAAGGGATTTAAATGCATAAGCTACTGCTAAATCAAAGTATTTGTTGAATTTAAGTGTTGGAAATTTGCATGTTGAGGTATCTGAAATTATCTTTCTAGTGTTACTGAAAGCACCACTGGGGGAGTCATTTCTCATTTCCTGAAACATCAGAAGTGGAATTACTATTTGCTGGGTTGCTTGTCTGAAATAATTCTTTTTTCCATTTAAAAAAGAAATCAGTCATAATTTATGCTTTAAGAAATACCTGATGACATACAGTACAAACAGTCTTGTCATATAACTTGTTTTATATCAGTCTCAAAAGACACTTAAAAGGAACTTTCCTTTTCTGACAAGAAGCAGCTGGCTTAGGGAGTGATGAATTTACAACATATCATCTTGGCATTTCAGTTTGCTGTATTACTTCACACGTTAAAATACTCAATGTAAATGGACCTCTTTCTCTAGGAAGAAAATGGAAATCAAAACAAAGAACAAGCCTTTCATTCTTTGGGCTTGCAAGTGAGATTTGTAAGTCTTAATTTTTCGCAGGCACCGTGCCTGCACTGAGTGTGAGGTGTGGGAGTATTGAAAAATGCTCTTGCAGTGTAGATGTATTCTCTAGTAAGTTTTTCGTCTATACAACATGAAAACTAAATTAATGGATTATTATTTTTAGCAAATGTATTAATCATAGTTTGTAAATGGCAAATTGCATAGCACTGTCATTTAGAAACTGATGACTTGCAGCCACAGCTTGTCCCTAGATCTAAGAGCCTAGATCTCTGACTGCTGGTAGTGGCATATAACATCAGAGCATGTGTGTGTATGTACTTAATACCTTCAGAGACACTCGGAAGAGGACAGGTGGTTCAGTAGTGAAAGTTTTAAGCCTGGAGTTGAGACCATAGACTTCCTGTACAGTCCTGAATAAGCTGCATAAAATGGAACCAATTTGGTTGTTTAACTGTAATGACCAAATGCTTTAGTATTTCTGTACTTGAATTTCTGCCTGTGAAATCAGACACTTCTGAAGTCCTCATCATACACAGTGTTTTGAGCTGAAGTTTATTAAAGTCCTCAAGTGTTGTTGCTGGAGCATATAAGCATTAGGAATGATATGCGTAAGTGGTATCTGGTAAATCAATAGGTGGCACACTTGTTTCTTAGGGCATCTGTATCCTAAGAAAATGAGATTGTGTTTTAAGTCACCATGACTATCACTGGTTTTGTTTTTAAAAAACAGTCAGCCAACATAAATGAACATGTACGAGTGTGGTTTTTATCTAAAGTGGTATTTGAAAACTGTGATGTTATCAGAGATGTTAAGGGATGACTGTAAGGAATGACGGAAGGGACAACTGAAGAAAGCACCTTTTCGACCTTACATTTAGCATAGATCAGATAATTCTGCCTAAATATTTTCACAGTCTCTTAGCAAATATATTTTAAAGCATTGCCTGTTTTCCCAAAACATAGATCCTTTTTAAGGCTTAACTGAATCAATTATCTGGGGTACTACTAAATGTCACCCTGGACATGCTAAATTTGGTATTGGATGTTCTCAGAGGCCATAGTCTCTTGTGCTGATGAAGGAATACACAGATTGTGTTTTAAAAAACAGAGATTTTTCTTTCCCAAATTTCAATTTACAGCGTCAGTCTTCAAAGATGAAACATTCTGTAGTGTCCTCAGGACAAATTGTGCTGTATTGTTTCCATTCTTATAACAGCACCAATCCTCTGAAGCCTTGCCAAAGGCTGTGTTTCAACAAGGAATGACAACTCTGCTCTTATCTTGGATTTGAAGGCTACAGTCACAGAATGCAGAAGATAGTTTAATGAATATTTTTAAGTTCTTTCAATGCTATAGCATTCAAAATTGAATTTTTTCTTGGTCAGTCTTTGCTCTTTTAATTACAGACAGAATTCTCAGAATCTGAGGTTTCAGTCCCTTTCTTTTCCTCCCCATTTCTTTCTGGTTTGGAGGGGAAATTGAGCAATTTTTTCACTTTTCTTCAGTTCCTCTTCATTAATCTACTCTGTAATTTACATAACTCTCTCAACTCAGAAAACAGTACAGAGTACAGAATTACAGTTTAATTTTCCTTTTGCTTACAATGTAGCTTCTAAAAACTTATAGGTCTGCAGCTGAGAGAGAGAGAAGAAATGCTCCATGTAAGGATATGTATATATGTATTATTTTTTTAGTTTGGAAATCATAAAAGAAACAAACATTTTTAAGTTTGAATTTATGAACACAAGTCATACAAATCAATTTTGCTGAGAAAGATACTAATTTGGATGAAAGACCATTTAGTGCTGTTTGTTTGGGTTTTTTTTAACTGAAAGTGTCCATGCCCTTTACAGCTAGAAAATGGGTTCAGAGATGAAAAATTGTATTTAAAAGTTATTTAAACTATCAGTCTATATAATGCTTTTAAATATTATTTATCACATCCCTTAATCTTAGGTGGGATACCTCTCTCTGTTGTGCCTTCTGATGTTAAGTTGTAAGAGTATGTAAATAGCCTATTATTACTGACATATATATATATATATACACACACACAATATTATTTTAAAGTCAGATACATGTATTTAGGGATACCTAAGCATCTTCAAACTGTTTTCCTCTCCTTTCCCCTCATAGTCAGTTAGGGGAATTTTTGTAAAAATCAGAGCATCTATTTGTTCCCACATCCTACTAATTTTTAAGGAAACCCTTATTTTAGAGTGCTTTTGCCAGACTCAGACCAGATATGAGAATCCAGCATCTTGCTGGCCGACCTCTTAATGAGCCCATGGGTAACCTGAAAGATGCCAGTGCTGCTGTCTCTGAAGCCTGTTTGCAGTGACAGGCCTTGTTGTAAGAATAGTGTAATTCACTTGAATTAGATCTAGCTATAGATCTAGATCAATCAGCCAAGTTCTTGTATTTTTGCTCCTATAAAAGCTAGACAAAGTGGAAAAGGAACACAAAAAGCGAGACGAGCTGTGCTTTAGGTCAGTGACCTTGAAGCTGCATGGCAAAGAATGAGTTTCTCGTTCTAACTTGAAATTATTTTGAATTTCACACGTTTCCTAGCTTGATTACTCTCCAGTTCTTGTTTTGGCATTATTTGTGTCGAGAATTGCCTTGGCATACTGTCAGCCTACCAAAGTGTTACCTATTTCTGGATATTAAGAGATTGGTCATCAGGCCAGTCATTTTAGGAGTCTGGTGTTCAGTAGGGCATCTGGACAGAATAGTTTCAGGGCTGTGTTTAGATTAGGATGCTGAATAAGATGCTAACCAATATGTTCTGCAATGCAGCCCTCCTTTGTCTTCTGCTTTTCCTATGTTCAGTTAGGGGTTGCTGGGTCTTGCACTGTCTTTCACTCTAGAAGTATACTTTTATACTTGCCCAGTTCTGATTTCTGAGTAGATACACACTAGTGCACCTTTTGCTATGCTTAAATAAGAACAGGACTAAATGCTGTGTGGTTTTCCAAAATCACTGTTGTCCATAGCAGCAATAATTTGAGTTCAGTTGCCTTACAGGGTTCATTGATAAATAATATTAAGACAGCAGAAACTTTCCAAAGAGTTTTTAAAGTCCGTGTCCTGAGGGTGTGGTTTCCAATGCAGAGGGTAATGGTACTGAAAAAGGCTTTTAGAGCATATAATTGTGTTTTGGTTATATGTAATTAGGTAGACACCCAAATGACCATACCTCAATGCGGCAAGGGCTGTATTTGTGGTACCTCGGGATCTTGTTCTTTTCACCATTCAGATTCAGGGACCACCTTGCAGAAGCTGAAGCAGGGGGCTGAGAAGGGGAAGGATGCCAACTGGAGAGTTGATGGGTTTTAGTCCCTGATGTGGGACACATGCAGCCAAACACACTTAAACCAGGGAACTCAGAAGCACTCCTGGTTCCCTGGTTTGAACTAATGAGGCTTGGTCCTGTACTGATTCCCAGGACTTTTGTTCTTGGGTGTTGTGCAGCATTCTTGTACTGTAACATAGAGCAGGATCTGAAAAGTTACTTACTAACTGCATGTCTCTGTGTTTAGGTGATCATTTAAAATATTTTCTTTACATGACGTACTCTTAATAGGTTGACTTTTGCAGAAAATGTGTTGTGGTGCACAACACAATGTCACAGCATTACATCTCAACCTCTAGAGTTTTGCAAGACATCTGAGATGAACTAAAAAGATAAACACAGCAATTGTATGTGTTTCCATAGTACGCCCCGCATGTCTTCATTAACCAATCCAAAATGAACAATTCTGTACCAAAAAGCTATTTTTAGGCCATGTGGTCCCGTCTCCTTTTCCATTGTGGTTACCCTGAAACAGGAGATGTCATCATAGACAGTGTAGAATTACTAGCCAGTGTTTAAATACAGCTGATTTCTATATTGTTTGTAGATTTTCTATATTGTCTTCCCTGTGACATGTACAATTGGTTAATATTCAGGCTCTGTATGCTGGAATCAAAATAGACACATGCTTGTAAAAACTTGTGTGTTTAAAGACAGTTCCTCTTTCCACAACAGCAAAAGTTTCTCTGCTTATGGTGCCAAGCCTCCCTCCAGACAGCCCTCTCCCAAACCTGTTCATAGAATCATAGAATGATAGAATGGTTTGGGTTGGAAAGGACCTTAAAGATCATCAAGTTCCAACCCCCCTGCCATGGGCAGGGACACCCTCCACTAGCCCAGGTTGCTCAAAGCCTCATCCAGCCTGGCCTTGAACACCTCCAGGGATGGGGCATCCACAGCTTCTCTGGGCAACCTGTTCCAGTGTCTCACCACCCTCATAGTGAAAAATTTCTTCCTAATGTCTAGTCTAAATTTACCCTCTTTTAGCTTATACCCGTTACCCCTTGTCCTCTCACTACACTCCCTGAAAAATCCCTAGGCTACATTACTGCCTGCTACCTGTTGTTTTACCTGCTACTTTCTGCACCCTCTTTGGATCCTCAGTCCATTTCTCCCTAGCATTGGCACCTACACCTAGGTCCCAGTGCCTGGTAGGTGCATGGCTCAGTCACTGGAAAGATCTAGCTGTGCCCTATATTTTGGAAAATGGCTCTTAATGTTTCTTGGTTTTGTAAAGTCTCTTGTTCCAGAAAAAAGGCACTTGGTGACTTCTTACATGTGTGATGAATGGATGGCATCTGTATGCCCATGCACTTGAGTGACTTGTAACAAGCTCTCTTAATAATGTGTCAGCTTCTTCAGTGGTTAATAGATTTTTTATTTTTTTTTAACAATGTAGCTGCAAGGTAATAAGACCTAAAGGCAATGGCTGGAGACTTAGAATAGCTCAAGCAAAAGGACAGAAAATAAGTGACAAGCAACAACAATAATAATAGTAAAATAAACATTGAAGTAAATAGCACTGGAGTTAGCAAGGGGACTAAATGGAATTTGGTTGTCCTTAGCACCCATGCAGCAGCGTGCTGTTCTGTTCATGATACATCTGTGTAGTTGCACCAATCTATCTCTCTGCAGACTGTGTCTGCGTCAGCCTGGAAAATATGGAGTCTTTTAAATGCTGGGATTTACCTGACGATCTGCACGGCAGCTCAGCGTTGCACTGGCGTTGCATTGTAGCTGTGAACTGCTGCAGCCCTAGTAAAGCAGGAGCACCAGACAGAGAAATAGGATAAGGTGGGGATTTACAGGAGTTATTTGTAGGCTGTCCTAACTTAGCTGAGTGAAGGAGCCAGCACTGAATCTGAAATCAATATTTGTGTTTATGATTGCTATTATTTTTAATCTCTGCCTAAATTACATTATTTCATTTTTAATGGCACTGCTACCTCAGAAAGCATTGCTTGTATATAATTTTACTGTTGATAACCAGGCTGGTGTGACGTGTGTAACAGACATACATCTTACAGCTCTATCTAGTTTGCACTTAGAGGAAGTAATTTTGGTGATTGCTTGGGTTTTTTTATTTCCATTCACTCCGCCAGGACTTAAGATGTGGCAGATAGACCCACACTTTATTCTGAGCATTTTTTATAAAGAAGCCTGATTTGAAGATGTGCTGAATTTGTGATTATTTACTTTCTAAACATTTAAATCCATATGCTAGCACTGCTTCTTGTTGCTTGCTGGTTGATTGTGGTTGTGTGTTAAACTTGAGTAGGGAGGAGACGAGCTTTCTTGCAAAGGAAAGTCAGATTTTAAAAGCGTTTAGAAAATGATGGCTGGTGTCTCCTTGCAGACCTTCCAACATATTTCGATTTTCACCTTCATCAAATTCTATTGGATGTCTTCTAGTCTACTGATATCAAAGTGTGTATTTAATAGCTTCTCATGGAAAACTAGGCAAAGATGACTGTGGTCATTTTTTTTCTTCATCAGCCCAAGTTCTGAGACATGCATTTCGGTTGCAATAGCTGGTCACGCAGCCCTTGCAGTTAAGCAATGGGTTAATTGTTTCTCTCCTTGAGACAGTTCCTCAGTTGCTATAGACTAGCAGAGCTGACTTCAGCAGAACCAGATCTATTTCCAGCAGCTCAGGCTATGGTCTCTTGAGCTATATTAGAATTAAACAAACTTGTTCAATTAGCAGCAATTACTTTTGACAGTGAAAGGATAATAGAGGATTTTGCTCACAGGTGTCTATCTTTGATCTTAGTCTGCTGAACTATTTAACGATTCTGTTTGGTTTGGTGCTGCAAGCTATCAACTAGACAAAAACAATTTAAAAAAAACTAATTCTACAGTTTTAAAAGGCCTTTGCCATTAAATGTTCATGCCTAAATCTCTTTGTGCGTGACTCAGGAAGCAGCAACAGCAAAAAGAGCTGCAATGAGAAACAGCAAAAAGAAAAGTGATGCGAGGTGCACAGAGGAGGCTGAAATGGATCGCTTGATGACAAAGCTGAAGCATGAGCAGTCTGAGAAATAAATCAAAGGATGGTACTGGCTATTCTGTTGGATTTTCCTATATTCGTGCAGGAGGCAGGGACATATGCTTAGGATTAAGCTAATGTGCCTTTCAAACAAAAAATCATTCTCTGGGGTTTACGTTTTCTGTTCTCAGAACTCTTAAATTCAACATTGAAGTCATTAGCAATTATACAAGAGAAGATAAATCTCCCTTCAGGTCTCCCTGACTGGACCTAAAGAATCTGGATGCAACATTTCCCC
This sequence comes from Pterocles orientalis, assembly GCA_011057875.1. Lineage (NCBI taxonomy): Eukaryota > Metazoa > Chordata > Aves > Pterocliformes > Pteroclidae > Pterocles > Pterocles orientalis. The sequence goes on along the minus strand of WKFP01014891.1, from coordinate 221,245 downwards.
AGATGACAGCTTGATACCACTTATCTCTAGCTAGCTCAGCTTTGCTGCATAGTGTTACAATAGATTTCCTCTGTTTTCTTCTGTAAAGTGTTATTAAATACATACTTAAAAAAAGGCTCAGAGTAACATAGGTAACACACAGACATACTGACATTCTTTAGAACAACAATTATTTCATATTTGGCAGGCCTACAGATAACTAAAACCTTTTTATTCTTTTTCTTTTTTTTTTTTTTTAATACTCCATGTGGATGTCTGTTTTGCTTACTTCACTGTTACGAACAGTAAATCTGTGCACAGTTAGTTATAACGAATCATGCTTTCTAGCAATTAATATCTGATAAGATTTCAAGATTATTAGAAAATGGAAACCACTGGAAAAGATCTATATATTCTTATAAATTACATTCAGAGTGTTATTCATAATATTCAGTTCTATCTTTCTCAGAATAATATGGAAATCCTATCACAATGATTAACTATATGTATTCCTGTTATTGTTCTGACAGGGTTATCGGAACAGCATATTTCAGATTTCTGTGAATTATAACAAGATAAGACAGGCTAGATAAGAAAGGATAAACATCTTCATTAGAAAAAAATGGAATAATTATACATGGTACTTGGTAAGACAGAGATCTTGTTGGAAAGAAAGATAAGGAAAGAAATTACAACCATTTCAAAGCCATAGACAATTTTAACTAAGGAGTCTACTTATTTTTCTATTTGGCAACTATTATATTAGTTGTAGCATAGGGAGATCACATGGAAGTAGAAAACAGGAAGCTCTTTCACATTGCAGGCGACTGTAATGGGTATTGCAAACAAACCCTAGCCATTTTTATTTGTCCCTTTCATTGTGCTAATGAGAATCTCTTGCTTATAAAGGGTTTGACTTGGCTATTGAGCCTTCTGCCAGTGTAGAAATTGGCTAGTACTATATAGTTGTATTGTATGTTTTAGCACCTGTTGTTATGGTCATTACTCAGGGATAGTGACAATTGCCCTTTGGTCTTTTGTACATGTTGTTCTTTCCAGCTTCTCTATGGCTTATTGTTTTTTGTGCTCTGAACCTGTCATCTCCCCAGCCTGAATAATTTTCTTGCTGTAGGACAGTTAGTGTCTCATCAGTCAAATACTTCACTATGGAAGTGATTTATTCAAAGCTGTGGGGTTTTACAAAACTATCAAGATCACTTTCCTGAATGACACAAATGATGCCATTACTAAATATAATACAGAGGGATTTATTGCACTGTCTGCTTTATAATAAACTGCAAGTTCTGTGCATTGTATGGTATCAGATATCAGCGCTTTCGGGTCCCATTTATTTCAGTACCTGTGAGAATGCTGTGCTAGTCCAGGGGACAGAGGGGGCACTGAGTGATGGGCTAACACGGAGCTGGGGATCTGGGCTGCATCCAGAGTATATATCCCCTAGCAGGAACCCTGTGAGCAGGAGGCTCCATTAGGATGGGATGGGCTTGTGACAGCTTCATTCCTGCTGTGTGATCTCATGCACCAAATCAAAGGATCTGTGTAAATGCTGAATAAATGTGTGTGTTGGATCCCCAGCTGCACGAGAATGCCAGGCAGGAGCCAACTGCATGAACCCTGCAAGCAGTGTGAAATACTTGGCAGGTCTGAAGTCTAAATTCAGTGATGCAGTGGATGTGATTGCCACAGACTAGCATCTTATACGATCACTCACATCTTTCAGATGAAGAAGATAAAAGGCTATAACCACATTGTGCTTATTATGCCAGAAGCAACAGCAAGAAAATAAGTTGAACATCATTGGATGTTTTCAAATTCTCTACTAACAAGGGATCTAAAACTAGAACAGAATCCTTTGCTATGAGTACAATCACGGGTTAAACTGTATGTCAGAGTGCTTTTATGAAACTGGTCACAGCTCTCATGCTCAATCTGTAACTAATATATTGTGTGAATAATTATTATGTGGATACATTTGGAGGTATTCTGGTGAGTTCAGTAGGCAAATGTTTTGACCAATGTAGACAGTTTTATTTAAGATTTTGACAGTGGCTATATTCACATGGAGTTATGCAGTTATTTATGGTCTAGCACCTCATAGTCATCTGGTGGGCAAGGCTTTCAATAATTTTGATGAACACTGCATTCATTTTTTCCACACACTGAGTTTGTATTCATATTCTCCTCCTCTACCTTATTTCGAACTTTCCAGTGAAGAGTTTCAAGCAAAAAATTACCAAAGATATAGGAAGTGACCAGTGCTTACTTCCTTTGAAATGAAAATCAAATCCACATCTCAGTTCCAGTCAGGGGGTTTGAGTTCTGTTGACTGTGTAGTTTGAGGTCTGTCCACAAACGTTTCTAACTTCCCATTATGCAGAGAGTCCAGTACAAAGCTAATTTATTAGTTATATTCCTAATCTTCCCTTACAGGGGCTATTACTTTTTTTTGCTATCAAACCCCAAAATAATGAATTCACTAGGGCATACAATGCAAGGACATTGTGAAATCTGAATAATAAGAGAAAAGTTATACCACTTCAATAAAAAAAAAGTGCATGAATTTCATATACAATGCATAAATAAAAAGAAGCTGTATGTATTTTACATCCAGTTTATCTGAAGTCTAGTATATGAAAATTCACTACGTCCATCCATGACTAGAAAAAAAAATTGTTTTTTTAAAGTTCTCCATATAGTTGTATAACAGGAATGTAGCAGTGAATATTACGACTCAAGTTTATTCTTTGTAATTTACAGGATGTGTGTGTAAAATGTGTGAGTAGCACAGTATAAGTAATGGCTTATAGTAAGGATGCAAGCAAGAATATGTATACTAGGCTTGTTTTACAGTGCTATCATGAAATCATTGAATGTCTCCTGAAAGATGCTGAGGACCCTCAGTTTCCACTGTAGGACTTTGTCTTTAATTTCAATATATATTTTAAAGGAGTACGTGAGCTCTTAAGATTCTTAAGATATTGTAATAAATGTGCCTTAAAATATTATTCTTTTTCAATACAAAACAGATGGTACAGATCCATGATGTATGCAGAGAACTTAATCTAAAGCAGCCTTGATCCGGGTCTGTAGTCCTGACACAATTTATTTTCTTTTGTAGGTTAATTCTATTGCAGACTGAAATCACAAGGCAGAAGTCAGAGATATGTGGAGACCTTCGTTTCCCCTTTTTAAATTTTGACCGGTAACACTCGGTCAAATCTTTCATGTTCCCTTTTGAAAAGGACCATGGAGGGTTTTGCATCAGATTAATTTTAGGCTCTATTGTGATTTCCTCTTTACTTTAGTATTTATAATCTGCAGTAGCAGAAGTTTCTATGCTGTTAGAGGACAACTTTCTTATACTACCTGTCAAGTGCACGAGTACAAACTCTGGAAGTATATGGCTCTGATTTTTTTTCAGTTCTTTTAGTTCTGATTAATGCTAGCATGAAATCAGAATCAGATCAGCAGAATTATGGTAGATTTGAGTTGCCTTATGTATTTATTTATGTACCAGTGTCTCTACTTTTAATGCTAGGTGATACGCAGAGATAAAAAAAATACGCAAAATGTAATCAGATATAGAGTACATTAATAAAATAAAACTGCATTTGCAGGATTTAAATAAACCATCAGTAAAAGCTGTATGACGGAATATAAGTCTTAACCAAGCAGAGCTATGAAAACTGACAGCCCTTCTGAGCCCATTTCAGGGACTCCATGGTGGCATGTCTCCCACCTCTCCCTGCTTGCAGCCTCACCTTCTGTGCAGCCGTAGAGTTAAAGCAACAGAGAGAAGAACCCAAGTGTTCAGGTGTAAAAAAAGTTATAAAACTGCATATATATTTTTTAAAAAGGGCTAAAATATTTGTCCTCTGTTTACCATGACTAAGCACCAGAGGCCACTGTCTAATGACAAAGAGCACTCTGCTATGTCCACATTAGCAAGCAATTTGGTGGAATAAAAGGAACAGTTAATGAAGTAACCAGTACTGAGGCCCGTGCACCTACACTATGTGTAGTTCAGTTGTTTTACTTTGGAGCAGTTTTAATTTGGTCCCTTGAACCACCACAATCATCATGATCACACATGTGGTCTTGAAGCGGAAAGACTCCACAACTTGTGAAAAGTTGTAAAGTAGGTATGTAGTTTATTCAGCGCTGAGGCGCATGGGGGATAGCTCCACCAAAGACATGCGCGCCTTTTCGCAAAACCTATCCCTCTATTTATTCCCCAAAGTGTTGCATATGCATTAGGTTTCGTAATCTATTCATTCATATTAATTACCTAGCTCCGCCCAGCCCTGCTTTGTATTATAATTAGCTAAAGAGTCCTTCTGCGCCTGCATAGTGCTCCCTGGTGGTCGTCCGGTGGTCGACAGGATGAAGTAAATGAGTCTTCATCGGAGTCGAACTTCTCACCTCTTGGTCTCTTGGTCTCAGTCCAAAGAGCCAGGATGCTGCCCAGCTTGTTTGGGGACTGCTTGAGGCCCAAGCAGCCCTCCCTATCTCCGTGGCCTTGCAGGTGTTGCATTCTCTCCTCTCGGTTGGGTTAGCAGTTCCTCCCCTTATCATCACAGCTTTGATCCTCTCATCCTGTCTTCGCAAGCACGGCAAACGTTAATCGTATGTTGTCCCAACAGCTATTCTGAATAGAGTTATTCTCTGAGCCCTTGTTAAATTTAAAACCCCCTGTCTCAGTCTGAAGCTATCTGAGACTGTGTTCAAGTTAGCAAGTAGCGAGCTGCAAGAAAAGCAGGCCTGCAGAGTGAAGTAGCTGGTGCTGAGGACAACATTGTATGTGTTCCAGAGGATTTACTTCAAATTAGATCTCATCTGGTTTTACGTACTGAATGTCCATTAGTAGCTGCAGAGCTTTAGGAGGAACTCTTGCAGTACATTTTCCAGTTTATTTTCACTTACAAGGAATCCAGTTTGGGCTCTGAGACCCTTCTGCAGTAAGACCCAAAGAGTAAGTGGGACAGGCAGGAGATCTGCTTCAAATGCATGTTTGTGATCTGAACTGATTAGCAGTAATGTCGATGTACCCTGAAGCAGCAAGCACTGTTACCCCGGTAGTGACTGGAGTGCAATTGGTGGCCATACGCAGCACAGCCATCAGGTTAGATTTCTCTGAAAGGAAACTCGGTATAAACACTGTTCTGCAGGCTGCACCAACGTACAGCAAGTGAGAACTGCTGAGATTTGCACTGCCTCAAAACACAACGCTAATACAGATGCAGTTGTAGGTGAAGGTAAGAAGAATTTCAGGGCATGAGTTTGAAAATCAATCTGTGTGCAGATGTGACAATGCAGTACCCTTATACAGCCCTAGGCATTTAATGAGGTCATGCACCAAGCGAATTTGCCCTCTGCAGAATACCACTGGTGGAGGAACTTCCCTGGGCTCCTGAGCCAGCATTCCCCCTTCCAGCCTGGAAGATCAGGGGCAGCCCTCCCTGGAAGCAGGGGCAATGCTTCATTCCAGAGTTTTGGGATTGGTTTGGGGAATTTTTTTGTTTGGTTGGTTGGTTGGGTTTGTGGTTGTTGGGGGGTTTTTTTGTTTGGGGTTGGGGTTTTTTTGACTACACAGTTGCCATTATGGAAAGAGTAATTTTCAAAGATCTTCAGCAGCTCATGGGAGAAGGTCATAGGTGTTCAATGGCCTACAGCCATAGTCTAAACGTCTGGTTTTGAGTTTAAGGAAGGCTATTATAGCTGTCACTGAGAAGACAAAAGACTTTCATTATAAATTCTGTTTCTTACTCTTAAAATATCTTATAAAGTCTCTGGCTATTTTCCAAATATTCATCTATCATTCTTTAAACATTATAGGTTTATTGCAACAAAATATAAGTGGCCTCAAGAACAATTATAAGTAAATAGGAGGAGTATTCATGTCACAAGCAAAAGAAATCCTTTTTTCTGTATCTAGACCAAATATTAAAATTTAATGCATTATAACTTTTAGCTAAGGAAAGCTATCGGTAAATTGGAATGCATTCATGTTCCAGGCGTTGTAAGAGACATCAGGACAATCCTATAGAAAACTATGGGCAATTATAGGAAGTAATGGGAAGAGACAACTGTAGTAGTGTCAGTAATGATTACAAATTTTATCTAATGGCATTTTCTTGAGTCCCAGGTTGTTTGTTGAAGCTTTAGACTTCAAGTACTGCTAATAAATTCCTTCCTCAGATCATATTCCCAGTGACCCCACTGAAACCAATCCAGAAATGCATTGTTCATTGAACCTGGAAAAATTCTGAAGAATACTTCTATACTGAATTAATTAATTAGCAGACATTAAGAATTATTTTAAAAATACATTGATTTTGATTCATGCTGCTATTTGGAAACTCTTTATTTACAAACTTGCTCAAGAGAACGTAAGAAAGGTTTTTAACAGTGAAAATGTTGTAGCTCAAATAAGATTTTTGGAATAGTTAATGCTACCTTTTGAAGTGGGTTTTTTTGTTTGTTTTATATGAATCTGCATTTCTGCCTTAATGTTTGTTATGTAATAATTCTTTTTTTCTTCTTTGGTAGCATAGGTCAATCCCATTAAAGTCAAGTTATGAGACCTCCGTCACTCTGTTAGAAATTGAGCAAATGACTTGTGCACAAGTATCAAGTCGAGACAGAAGTAAGCAGAGAAATGCTAGAGCCAGACACTAAAGTAGCTTCAAAACTGTAAATCTTATAAAGACCTGATTTGCTCACATACAGTGCTTTATGAAATGTTATTCATAGAGATCCTGATGTTTTTCCTGTAGAAATTAATGGCAACATGTCTGTTGCTTTACAGAAATTCAAGATTAGATCTAAGTATTAAGGTAATTATAAAAAGGACAGTAGGCTCAAAGTAAAACAAAAAAATACTAATCTGTTGATTGATACATGGTGGGAAGTGTTTAACCAGCTCCCTTATTAGTGGCTGTCAGCTAATAAACACTACTTTAATTAGTGTAATCAAATACCTTATTCAGAGTGGTGATAGCTGAAATTGTAAATGTGCTGTGCAAGGTGAGCATGCTAGAGCTTTCCTAGACACTCAGCATGTGAGTGTGGTCAGGCCAAACAAATCGCAGAAGTATGAGGTATTTGCTTTATTCTTAATCCTCCCCATCCTCTCAGAGTTAAACCTTGCACAATTTTTTTATGAACTTGTCTATTAGTTCTTCTTAAATGAAAAAATATCCTACCTTTGTATAATGCAAAGATTGGCCTCTTTGGACAGATAGCCATGGTTCATGTACTGTGAGTGCTAAGGAATGATCAGCTTTAACCTTATTGCGATGGGAACAGGTGCCTATAAAGCAGCATAGAGTACACAGGCACGGCAGATCTTCGCAGGAGCGCTGCGTGGCCGTACCAAGTGACGTGAGTGCACATGCTGCACATGATGGCTTAGTGGTGCAGGAAACAAGGAAGAAGGGATAGTCTGCACTTAAAACAGTGTGACAGAGACTAAAGAGAACAACATTTGGGATCACCAGAATAGGACGAATTTCAGAAGATTTTATCTTTGATGAAATGATGTTTTAATTGTTTCTCTTTGAAATGTGTCTCATTTCTGATGGCTGTTTGTGTGGAGAAGGAACAACGTTGAGTACTTAATGCACTGCATGGAGAGATCTGGGATTTATCTCCCTCTGATTCCCTGTGTGACCTCCAGCTAATCGTTTCCCCTTCCTGTCTCAGTTTCCTTATCTGTAAAGTGGAGTTAATAATCCTGCCTGTCTCCCAGTGCATAGTGAAGTTAGACGATTCAATTAATAGTTGTAAAATTAATTTAGCTTATTGAGCAGAAAGTGATAAAAAACTGTAAGGAATTATTCATAAATGTGGTAAGCCATCACTGTCCAAATCCAAAGAACAAATGTTCTGCTTCATATTTTTCCTAATTTCTGTTAACTTACTTGCATCACCATTTCTCTTTCTTTCTACCCAACACGTTTGTATTAATGTGAGATCCTTTCATATGGAATTTTACATTAGCTAACTGCTAATATCAAACAAAAATAAAGACCCACTGAGCTACTGGTTGAATTTGGCTTAGTCTTTGGTGTGGTTTTACTTATTTTTTTAAACCAGATAAAATATTATCAGACCATGGACTGCAGTGTTTAATACTGGTACTAATTTAATATATTTTGATTTTCCATTGTAATAAACATACATCCTAAAGACCGCCAGAGTGATTAATTTAAACAAGTCGTACATAGTTTAAAGCTTTCAGTTTACTAACTAGCTGTACAGGCTTCTGTAGAAGTAGACAAAAATCCATTGTGTCCTTAACTTACTGCTTCTCCACATGCAATCGTGTGTATGGGAGGAGGGCTAAAACCAAATGCAGAATTCTAGCAGTTGAGCGGCTTTGATAGGCAGGTTGCAATAAACAATAATACGGTGTATACTCATGGAAACACACTTTCCTTGAAATAGGAGGCTTTACAAAAAGATTAATGGAGCTATTGCAGGGATGTGAGGGACGACAAGAAGTTAGAAAAAACTCTTCAGAAAGCTGGGAGAATAGAGTTGCAAATTTTGTGATGAAAACCATTACTGAAATTTTATTCCCTCTGAAAAATTTATCAGTTATTAGCTGTGAGATTTTTTTCAGGATGAATATATCATGCTGCTTCATTACTTCAGCACAAACACCAGCACACCCTGTCTGTGTCTACGTTTGTCATAAATGCTCTAGAAGGCCCTAATGGTCCAGCTTGTCAATACATGAAGTGTTTCCTGATGCAGAGCGGGGTAACAATGCTGAGGGTTGCTGGATCTGCTGAAGCTCCTTGCTTTCAAGGCTGGTTTCATCTTAGCCCTAGCCTCAGCAGATATGCTTTGCAGGAACATAGAGGTAGGCGTAGTCTACCATCCATGAAACATCAACTCAAGTGGCCAGGATGCAAAACTGCTGTGACCAGATCTAGGACTCAAGTGTGCCTCCTACATCACAAGCTGAAGGCTTGGTGCAAGAGTCTTAAGTCCCCAGTGAAAGGGACTTGCATCATTCGTGAGCTTTGAGTGACTAGAGCAGAAAGAAGGGAGATCACAGGGGTGGCGGGAAAAAGTCGAGCTGTTGCATGCATCCAACACTTCCAGTGTCAAGAGATGGAAGTAGAGTAATCTGCGTTCTTAGTACAGTGCTACAATGTTGGCTTTGTCTATAGCAAACAGGTTACAACATTTCAAATACCTAGTTTGATGAGAACAGAAAGATATCTAACTCATTGTGCTACAAGTGTTGTGCCTACAGGTCAGCAGATGACTGTGAGGTGGGGCAGAGAGCAGCACAGCTATCAGGGTCCGCTGACACTTTCCATTATAGATTCCCCCCCCCCAGTTACTTGTAGCTTTGCACATCACCAGCAATTCAAGCTTGAAATTGTCCATTTTGCATAGGAAAAAAGATTCAGTCAGTCAATTTTTCCTTCTTGTAAGACTTCTAAATTCTTATAAAATCACAGATTGCTCATGCTCAGTAGAGAAATTCGAATTTTGAAACTACAAAATGTGAAGATTCTTCTTTCCCTGACATCCTCAAGTGTCTGACAGCTCCCATCGTTTCCAAGACTTTACAAGAGCTACCTCCACAAAATAAGTGAGCATCTTCTTTGCAACCTGAGGACACAGGAACAAAGATGAACTTTCTTTATGATGATCTATACTTCAGAAGAGGTGAAGCTGATCATGTCCTGTGTGAAATCCACTGATACCCAATAAATAACAAGACACGTGTAATTCTAGGCTGAGAAGTAGTGAGAGCTGGGAGTATTTTACTGGGAAACTTGGTTGACTGCAAGCTTGCCCCGTGCTTATATGGTTTCCCAGGCATCTATCCCATCAGTGGACAAAGATAATGGGCCAGAAAAGCACAGTGGAAGAGAAAAGCATAGACAAATCCCTCCCCCCCCCCAAAGCCCAACAGGCAAATGGGAGACTGGCAAGAGTCTCAGAGACAGGGTAAGTGTCTCAGAAGCCTGTCAAGCAGTCAGCAGTGACTTGTAGAGGAGTATGAGATGGTGATGGGCAATGAGAAGTGTAGAAGAGGGCTGGGGTATGAATAGGCTGAAAGGACAGCAGAAAAGAGTTTAGGCCTGGGAGCAACAGGAAGAAGCAGCCATCCCAATTAAATGACACTTCCTTTTCAGAGACTGGAAAAGAATATCGGATTTTTAAAGTCTTCTTTTGTCCCTGCCAACAAAAATCAACAACGTCCATACAACGGTGTGTGCGCCATCCTACTCCATTCTGCTGTCAGTCCATGCACAAACAACTTATGATTGCAAATTATTCCACTAACTTAAATGGCAGGTGTCTTTGGAGTAGATCTAAATTTAGTCACTTTCTGCTGGTCTCAGTAAGAAACTGGTGAGTTTTCTGTCTTTTCAGATTACTTTTCTGAACCTGTGTCATTAAAAATTTACAACCAAAATTCTCTGTAATTTACATTGCCAATCTTTCAAAGCTAGGATTAAACTGAATTTGCCAGCCCTCTTCTTTCTCTATATATATGCCCTCCTTTGTATATATACCTCGTTGTCAATCTTTACTTTCATTATTACTTGTTGTATTTTTCATAAAAACACTTTATTTTTCTGGTCCCAAGATGAGTAGTATTCAACTAATGAGCAGGCTTTCAGTCTCTCTCTTGTTCTTTTGTTCTCCTCTTCTGTTGGAGCAGTTTCAACTTGTGTAAGTGAAGTATTCACCGAGTCAGAGACTGGCGCTCTACCCTGGTTGCTGCAGTGTCCACCTGAGATGTGGGAGTCAAGGCTCAAGTCTCTATTTCAATGACTAGTTAACTGTTCGTATAAAATGGAATGACTACAACACGAGAGAATGAGAGCCCCTTTCCTCAATAGCCATTAGACCAGATGATGGGGCAGTCACAAGAGAGGTGTGACTCCAACACGGGTGGTGATCAGCAGTGGGCAGAGTGCAGATTGGGACTTCAGTTTCCTGCGTCACACCAGAGAGCTGTGACTACCAGGCCTTTAGCTTCTTGGGAGAAGGCCAGGTGGCTTTGGTCAGCTATTTCATTCCTGTCCAAAGTGGCACAAATATTCCTGCAAAAAAAATTTCCTTTTTTTGACTAATAAATATTTCATGGCAAAACAGTATGTTCAGAAAATCCCCACTCAGCCTTATAAATAACATACCAAGTCATGAGGACATCTGAGCCTCTTTACTCAAGGACTTCTTTTGCTCTGGGTGTATCTGGTAAGTTGAGGCAGCTCAGAAGAGAACTATGGTGGTTACACAAAAGCAGCCACATTCCAGTATGATCATGCAAATTGGGTTGGAGGTGATCCCCTAAAAATTCTGTCCTGATATAGACTATTCTATGGAACAACAATATCAACCAAAATACCAACCAAACTTTTAAGTTTGCCAAAGTACCGTGAGGTTTGGGGGTTTTTTCCCTGGTTGAAAAAAACACTCTAGATAGCACTGTAGTTGCCAGTCTAGATATGCACGTAATCGCCCACTGGAGTATAAAAATGAAGTGCATATTTTCAAAGTCACAAAATGAAAACATTTGAAACGGAAATAATTAAAAA
>WKFP01014891.1:163068-209649 GCA_011057875.1 Pterocles orientalis | reverse complement strand
GTGCCGGGGCGCTGAGGCAGCGCTGCCTGCAGCCGGGAAAGGCGCCGGGCTGGGAGCACCGTTCCTCCGCGCTGCACCATGACAGAGGAAAGCAAAGGGGAAGGCAAGGGGGAAAGCGGGAAGGACTTGGAGAAGCAGCTTCGCTTGCGCGTCTGCGTCCTCAACGAGTTGCTCAAAACCGAGCGGGACTACGTGGGCACGCTGGAGTTCCTGGTGTCGGTGAGCAGGGGGGCGCGGAACGGGAGGCCTCCCCTCGCTTCGGCCGCCGTCACCGCGGGGCCGCACTCGCCCCGCTCCCGCCGCTGCGCAGGGAAGGCGGCGGCCACCGCGGGCAGAGGGGCGTCGGGGACTCGCAGCTGCGGGAGGCTTTTCTGCGCCGAGCTGTGAGGGGCAGCCGCTTTTGCTTAGAAGGGAGGGGGAATAACAGGTCTTTAAATGGCTGGGGAGGGGTCGTGTGTTCCCCTGCCAGCCGCCCTCCTCGGAGAGCCTGGCTGGTGATCTCAGTTCAGCGCGGGTGACCTCACTTGTCCGGGCATGGAGGCCGAGGGGCTGGTGTGTTGGGGTTCGGGTCGGCCTTGGGTGGGGGGGCTTGTGTTCATCATAGGGCGCCGCGGTTCCGTTACTTGCGATAGCCCTTGAAGCAGGGCGGGGCGCGGGGTGAGGAGGAGGAGGACAGAGGGGTCCTGGTGTGCGGCAGCTGCAGGGCATGAAAGCCACGTGTGGCACTTACCCTGTCCTGCCATGCTGGGCAGCTGGGAAGGTAGCGTGTGCTGGTGAGAGCAGTGTTGCAGCACTGTTTGTCCCCAGGCAATGCCCTGATCAGAAGGGCAGGAGTCTTTACTCTCTCGCAAAGCCACAGTGGCAATTACTGCAGAACAGATGCGGGCAGTGTTTCATTTGCACATGGTCTCGGTAGCATCACTTTAGGACCCTGTTGAGATAAGTATGTCCAAATCAGCTGCTTAAATTTGCACATTTCACAGTAGCCCCCCTCCCACATTTCTCTCCTCCCCTGTCCCATTGAAGAGGGGAAATCCTTCAAACTGCAAACTTCCTGCTTTGCTGCCTTGAGATCTGTGGACTTTCTGCTTATTATCATGAAAGAGGAAATTCTGAACTTGGCTGTGACAGGGAGAATAAAAGCACAGACACTAGAGTGAAATAAGATCTACAGAGCAGCTTATTTTCTCCATGTTTATCCTCAGCAGAACAATGAGAAATGATAAATGATCCAATGTGTTTTCTGTGGTTTTTTGAAATTAACATGTATATTTGAGAATGTGGCTGTGCGTTGTGTTTTACATGTTTCCATTTAACAATCAGATTTTACCTATTGCAAACAATACCCTAAGGGAATGTTCTTCGATATTTTATCTCAAACCCCAAATTTGGTGTATGTCAGAGTCCTAGGTCATTTCAGCAAATTTAAATAATTTGTAATAATTTTAATTTTGGACTCTACAGTTAAGACATAACATGTTGGTGTTCAAGCAGTAAGTGCTCAGCTCCTAGCAAGCACACTGTGCATGTTTCAAGTTGCATACAAATGTTGAATTCAGTAATAAGTCTTTTGGATCAAGATGATCCAAATAAATCATATGGAGAAAGGGAGAAGGGCTGGTGTTAAATCCCTGGTTCTGCATCGGGTTTTTCATATTAATGGTTGTGAACAGGGTTCAGGTGACAGTTCAGAGTTGTAAAACATTCACATGGAAATGTCATGCTTTGTAACCATACCTCAGCCTTGGTTTGAGGAAACAATTTCTGAACTTAGGTGTTCCTGCTCTGGCAGGGGGATTGGACTAGATGATCTTTCGAGGTCCCTTCCAATCTCTAACATTCTGTGATTCTGTGATTCTGTGAAATTAGTATATTCAGAAAATCCCCACTCAGCCTTATAAATAACATACCAAGTCATGAGGACATCTGAGCCTCTTTACTCAAGGACTTCTTTTGCTCTGGGTGTATCTGGTAAGTTGAGGCAGCTCAGAAGAGAACTATGGTGGTTACACAAAAGCAGCCACATTCCAGTATGATCATGCAAATTGGGTTGGAGGCGATCCCCTAAAAATTCTGTCCTGATATGTTCTATGGAACAACAATATCAACCAAAATACCAACTAAACTTTTAAGTTTGCCAAAGTACCGTGAAGTTTGGGGGTTTTTTCCCTGGTTGAAAATAACACTCTAGATAGCACTGTAGTTGCCAGTCTAGATATGCACGTAATCGCCCACTGGAGTATAAAAATGAAGTGCATATTTTCAAAGTCACAAAATGAAAACATTTGAAACGGAAATAATTAAAAAGACAGCCAGTACACTTCCTGTAAGGAAACTAATTTCTCTTGGTTGTAGCATTGACCTGTCCTTACTGCTCCCTGTAATAGGAACCAAATGCCAGATACCTGATAGCGTTACTGTTTCTAGGTTGCCTCACCAGAAACTAATCTCTAATGTGTTTTTGTTTTTTTTTTTTTTAAGCAGGCTGATCTTTCTTCATATCCTGAGCTGGCAGCTTCCAGTGGCTCTGTTATAGCTTATACACAGCCAGGGGCTCTGGGAGGGTTTCATCTCCCCTAACTTTGGATGGAAACAGCAAGAGGTCTCTGTCAGAGCAAGTCATCCTAACTTCCTTTTACATTCAGGTGAGAGGAAACACACACTTTCAGGACATCGTCCACGTGTCCTGCTCTAGGATGTGATGACTGGGTCTTCAGTGCTTAGAAAGGAGTCCAGATGGCTAGTTCAAGATGAAGGACACAACTCTTCAGAGTTGAAAAAAGCCTTTTCTAAGATGAAAATCTCCCTATTCTTTGCTATTCTACAGATTTTAGAAACAGCGTGCTTCTAAGCACAAAAATTAAGCCTTTAGAGAATTACAATCTCCCAAATAAAAAAGAAGGCAGGTAGGCACACAAGGAAGGCAAGCAGGCAGGCAGAAAGAAAGAAGGAAAGGAAGAGCTTGAGGCAAGTGCTGAAGAGGTGTAGTTTCCTTGAATTATTAAAAACTACTGCATTTCTTTAGAAGATTAAAATAGTGACATATTTAGCTTCCAACACTTCCAAAGGAAAAAAAAGAAAGTAGTTACATCTGAATAAACATATTCAAGAGCATAGATGTAACTTGTAATGCTGATGTTAACCAAGCTATAACAAGAAAAAGAAGGAATGACAGTAACTCATTGCAGTGACATGTTTAAATTTTGCAGATCAGGATATCCTTAAAATTATACTTGCAGAGTAAGTAAAATATGAATTCATAACATTAATAGAAAATATCACTGCAATTGTATATTTCAGCATATGAAATATTAAGTATGATATGGTTCCCTGAGCATTTATTTTCTATATCCAACAAAAAGGTAATAATGCAGAATTGGCATCATTTTCTGAATATAATAGGAAATTCCAAAATTGCAACAAAAGTTCCTGAAATGAGAGCTTAAGTAATTGGTATGACAATTCAAAGAAAAAAGTTGAGCTTTATTTTTTGGTATTTTTCTTTGGTGCTATTATTTCACAATAGTTATCTTTTCCACTTCAACCAATCTCTTGAAAATGGCAATTCACTGAATTTATCCAATCTCAAGAAAGCACAATTTAACCTGGGAGCAGAGAAATGATTGAGCTTTATTACAAGCTTTTAAAAAGTGCCCGTGGTGTGAAGAATAAGATACCCCCATTCTGTAAGAAGTGAATGGTGAGCCCAGGTACACAAATTCTACAGTGGTTTAATATGAATTTTCCTTTATAATTTTTGCTTTTATGATATCAATTATCCAGTCAAGATTTAGACAGATCACAAAATTACTTAGAATCTTCAAACCTTCATAGCAATTTGTAGCATAAATGTAAGTGCTTCTGATTTTTGAGTTTGATCTCAGCTATCATCAGTTGTTCATTCAGGTTCATTAGTTAATCAAATTACAGAAACGTCACTGAAGTGACCTTATAAATGTCAAGCTGAATGTCAGCTGACAGCTGAAATAGTGACATTGCTAAAATGCTTCATGTGAGGGTACTTTTTGTCACAGTAAAGATGTTTTCTGTCCACGGAGATGGCTGTGACTCAATGGTACCTAATTTTACGTGTACAGAAGAGCAGGAAGGATGGCTTCTGCTTTCAAATGCTGCAGAGGAAACAGTTTTATGAATCTCGGTATAAAGATCTTACACAGAATCTCTTCAACATTTCAAGTTGCGCACTTTAAAATAATTATTTCATATGTAACTGTGGTGGGTTGTCCTTGGCCAGACACCAGGTGCCCACCAAGCTGCTCTATCACTCCCCTCCTCAGCAGGACAGAGAGGGAGAAAACAAGATGGAAAAAACCTCATGGGTCAAGATAAAGGCCGTTTAATAAAGCAAAAGCAAAGGTCATGAGTGGAAGCAAAGGAAAACAAAATATTCTCTACTTCCTGTCAGCAGGCGATGTCCAGCCACTTCCTGGGAGGCAGGGCTTCAGTAGGCGCAGCAATTGCTCCAGAAGACAAACGTCATAAATAACGAATGCTCCCCCTCCCTCCTCCTTTCTCTTAGCTTTTATTGCTGAGCAGACCTCATACGGTATGGAACACCTCTTTGGTCAGTTTGGGTCAGCTGTCCTGGCTATGTCACCTCCCAAGGTCTTGCCCACCTCCACCCTACTGGTTGGGGGGGAATGTTGGCGAGTCAGCCTTGATGCTGGGTGAGCACTGGTCAGCAGTAGCCAAAACACTGGTGTGTTATCAGCACCCCTCTAGGTACCAATGCAAAGCACAGCGCTAGGAGGGCTGCTGTTGAGAAAATTAAGTCCGTCGCAGCCAGACTCAATACAGTAATTTAATGTTATGTTTGTGAGTTTTGATGAAATGAGATCAATACGTTTATGGTCCAAACTCACTGTTTCTTTCTATACGTTAGTACAACTCCTAATTTGGGGATGAGGGGGTTAATTCTACCCTAATCACCTAATTGTCTGCCCGTGCTGAAACAAGCAGAGCAGCAGCACTGCACTTGACTGTAAAGTGGTGGAGTTTTTGATTCTGCTGGCACATTGGAAGGCTTTTAGACCATTGTGCAAATTACAGTATAATGCAACACTCTAGAAGAAATAATTATACCCAGCCTCTTTGCACACAAAAAACTTGGGCCTTTTAATTTGGTCACATATAATGTATGAAATGCAGTTCTTCTGAAGCTAATGGAACCAGAGGGAGCATTATGATTATGACTCTCTTAATATATTTTTCCATTTAAAAACTGGGGTCAGAATTGAACAGAGCAAAAGGATGAAGTATAATTTAAGTGCTAGAGACCAATGTACATGATAATACGAAGCGAAAACCACAGTTAGTGTATGAATAACTCCTCAGTGCCATTGTTTGTCTGAGTATTTGGTCCGTAAGCTGCCGCTTCAATAGCAACTTATACATTACTGGTATGGCAGGTAATACTGAATCATTTTTTTTGTAAAACCTTCAGAAAGGGTAAAGTGTAATATTACTGTGTGTGGTGGGGAAGGGGGTGTTTGTGGTTCTCTTTACCATTTCTTTAAATTAAGACATGAAAAAGCTACTTTGTTTTGTTGTGGCTAAGGGGGATTCTGATTAGTTATGTACCAGTACAGTTCTCAGGGGTTTTTCATATATTTTCTTTTGACATTTTTGTAGCTGGCATTGTAGCAGGTTCCTGTGTGGCAAGAGCTGGGGGATAGGTTCTCTTTCATTTAGTAATCTTGAGTAGAATCTTATTTAGCTATTAGCGCCTTTTGAATTTAATAACAATATACAGAGAATGAGGTGTCCTAGTTTGGCCATTTGCAAGGGAGGGATGCGTTCAAGCCTCCAAAAGTGCAAGAAAAGCAGCACTGTCTCAAAGCGCACACGTGGGACATGGAGGCTACGTGACACGCTGGCCTCTGAAACTAAAACGGTGGCATTATTATCATGCATGATACATGTAAGATGTCAGTAATTCCAAAAGGCATCTGAAATTTGCACACAGTAAGAACATTTTTATGATTCTGATTCTCAAAATCAGTGAAATCACAGTGAAATATGTCTAAATTTCAATTCCTAAGACAAAAGAGGGAAAAAACATAATTCTGTACTTCACAGGGGTGGCAGTCACAAGCAAATTTCCGGTTATTCCATTTCATTCTCACAGGTGCTGAGCAACGAATCCATACCTTTAATCATAATATAGTGAGAGAAACCAGGAGGCAGAGAAATACAGTGTACCTAGAGAAGCAGAGAGTGCTTAAAACATTTGTTGATGCTCTCTGGAAAATCTCCAAGTTGAATATAGGCTTACTGCAAAGGAACTCACTCCTAAAGACAGCATTTCAGAGGCATAGCACTGATGCATTGGCTCCTGGCTACTATGCCCAAAAGATACCTTAAAGCATGCCTAAGGCTGTGATTCCCACCTTGCACGTGGCCTTGTTGAACTTCATGAGGTTTGCACAGGCCCAGGTCCCAGGCCTGTCAAGGTCCCTCTGGATGGCGTCCCTTCCCTCATCCCATCTCATCAGGTCCCATGGACTTGTGCATCTTCAGGTTCTTTAGATGGTCTCAAACCTGATCTTCTCCTACAGTGGGTGGTTCTTCATTCTCCCAGATGCTGCCTTTGCCTTCTGCAACTTGAGTGGTGTGGCTTGACCGCTTGCCAGTGAAGACTGAGGCAAAAAAATTGCTGAGTAGCTCAGCCTTCTCCATATCCCAGGTAACCAGGACTCTTTTCTTCTGGAGAGAGCCCACATTTTCCCTGCCCTTCCTTTTATCACCAACATACCTATAGAAGCTTTTCTTGTTGCCTTTGACATCCCTGGCCAGATTTAATTCTATCAGGGGCTTTAGCTTTCCTAACCTTATCCCTGCCTGCTTGGTCAATTTCTCTGTATTCTCCCCACGCTACCTGTCCTTGCTTCCGCTGTCTGTAGGTTTCCTTTTTGTGTTGGAGTTTGTCCAGGAGTTCCTTGTTCATCCATGCAGGCCTCCTGGTATTTTTGCCTGACTCCCTCTTTGTTGGGATGCAGCGCTCCTGAGCTTGGAGGAGGTGATCTGTGAAAATTAACCATCTTTCTTGGTCCCCACCTCCCTCCAGGGCTTTATCCCATGGTACTCTGCCAAGCAGGTCCCTGCAGAGGCCAAAGTCTGCTCTCTTGAAGCCCAGGGTAGTGAGGTTGCTGTGCACCCTCCTCACTGCCCTAAGGATCTTGAACTTCACCATCTCATGGTCACTGCAGCCCAAGCTGCCCTTGAGCTTCACATTCCCCACCAGCCCTTCCTTGTTGGTGAGAACAAGGTCCAGCATAGCTCCTCTCCTCATTGAGTGCTCTATTCCTTGGAGAAGGAAGTTATCATCAACACATTCCAGGAGCGTCCTTGCTTGCTTACGCCCTCCTGTGTTGTCCCTCCAACAGATATTGGGGTGGTTGGTCCCCCATGAGGGCCAGGGCTTGTGAATGTGATGCTGCTCTTATCTGTCTATAAAGGCCCTCATCTGCTTCGTCTTCCTGGTCAGGTGGCTTCCAGCAGACACCCACTATCATGTCACACTGAGTAGTCCAATTTCAGTTCAGGAAAAAACTGTTTGCAAGGATCTAGATGTCAGCTAAGTGAGCCTCCTCTACAGAGAAGGGGAGTGCATCAAATAGGTTTGTTTTTTAAACTATCCTTAAAGGTTGTTTGTCATCCAGAGAGATATGCAAAATGGATTGTCTGATTCCAGCCTGAAAGGGGAAGACTTGGCAGTTTTTAACAAAGTGATGGCAGACCAAGTCATAGATTAGAAACTGTTTCAGATGGTTGTATTGAACAGTCATCCATCACACCTGAAACGCCTTGGCTGAAATTCAGACTTCTCAAACAATTAATAATTTTAATCACATAAATAATCTCATAAACTAGATGACTTTTTAGAAAGTGACTAAAAGGGTTGAGGATTAAAATGCATTAGTAAGCCTAATTGCTGTAGATCAGGTCTGCAAGGCTTTTGACAATGATGTGAAAAAGAAGCTTGAAGTCAAGCCCACAAAAGTCAACAGTTAAGCCTTTTCTGTACATGAAAAACAGAGTCCTTCACTGAGTAAAGAGGGCTGGGGAAGAGCACTGACAATGGCCAGACCATACCACGTGCCAGGATGAGGACCCTCCTGGCAGGCATAATGCAGCATCTCTTGGCAGGAGGCAAACATGGAGAGAGCAAGCACATGATACCAGATAAGCCCATATTGTCACAGTGGCACAGTTGGCAAAGACTTGTGCTCTGTTTGCCAGAAGATAATGAATCATGTTCCTGACTGCCATTAACTTGCACGGCGAATTTATTCTAACCTCTCAATGTCTGTTTTCCCCATCTGCTGAAAATCAGTTAATTAACAAGTCAACTATAATTTGTTCCATGCTTTAAAAAGCTAATATGATACATAAATGTCAAATAATACTAGTAACTTCCTTTGGGATACTTTATAAAACTTTTCCTAAAACACCATGCTCTGCCTAGCAAATGACACATACACCCTAGCAGCTAAAACTTCAGGTTTCTCTCAGCAGAACAAGGCCCAGCAGGCAAAATATCCATTTTGGAAAGGTCCAAGATATCAGAAATTTCTCCCCATCAGGAAGCTAAGAACGTTTCTAGCCTCAGAGGCAGGAGGCACAGGGTTTAATTCCACTTCAGACATCAAGGCTGCCCGCGGCTTACTCCCTCTCTTCCCTCTCCCCACTGCAGCATTCTCCCACGGTGTGGTCCTCTGCTGTGCACTGAGCCCCGGCTGTACCTGGCTCCGTACCAGTTCAGGAGCTCCCTCCCTTCTGGGCTATGCCCTTTCCTTTAACCATTCATTCTCATTTCCAAGGCAGATACGTTTCTACCAAGGACAGCGTAAGCAGATCCCAAGTCACCCAGTCTCACGCTTCTTCGGGCACAATTCTCCTCAATTAGACTTGTTCTCCTGAGTGAAAATAAATAAAAAAAACAGTCCTCAGGCACCATTATTCACATTTTCTTCTCTCTAGGTACCAGCTGGAAGTAGTTTTACCATAGAATAGTTATTTTTCAGGTAGCTCTTTTTATCTGAATATTTTTCAAGTGCATTTCTACTGTGGTGATAAATATATCATCAATGACACTTCCTTCTCAGTTCCCTGCTTTGTGTACGTTTGGCTCGATGACTCTCTACTGAAGTGGTTAAAATATTGTCACAGTGCTTCATGACTACCTGCAGTGCAGAGCTAATCTTTCTGAAAGGACTTTGTGTGTGACCAGAACTCTTTACTGAGGTACAACCCAGTCAGTTGACCAGCTGAAGTCAACGACAATATCATTTATACTGCTGAAATTTTAGTAGCAAAGATGATAAAAAAACCAACCAACCAACCAAAACAAACAAACAAACAAAAAAAGAAAAATCCTTAAATTGGAGGCTGGTTTCTGAGATTGACCATTACTTGTAAACTTGACAAATTTCACCCGGAAATCATGGAAAATATAACTGCACACTTATGGAAAATTTTCAGGGTGGGATTTTAAAAACAAAAATTTTCCACTCCTGTGGAAATCATTTATGCAACTCTCCAGGACAGTAGTGGAGCTTTTAGAAACTGGAGTTTCAACCAGTTCAGCCATCAACCTTAATCCCCTTGTGTTCATGTTATTTACATGACTGTAAATTTTCACCTACATCCATCTGCTATTTAACGTACCTATCTACTTTGTTAGATTGTTGCCTAAAATTGTTAAAGCATAGTTCTTAAAACACTTAAAGTTGGGAATAATCTCACAGCTGCAGTACAGAGAAATTACTTGTTTTCTCCTACAAATTGCTAACTGCTCTTGTAATTATTTTTTTTCTCTTTTCAATTTTTAATATTACTATATTAGTAATTATTATTTAAGTATTACTACTGTTGTTACCTAGCAAGAGGTGTGGTAGTTGGAAGAATATTAAGAATTCAGTACACAATTCCCTTGTGTACCAGCTGGGATATCCTAAAGCTAGACCGCAGGTACCGTCAGGGAACAGCACCCTGGGGATGGCGTCTGTGATACTCCTAAAACGTAACGAAGAGCTGACCAGTGTAGCTCTCTGTGCATGGAAAAGAGGGGATTGCATTTCCCCCTCCAGCCTGTCACGGCTAATCACAGGACAGACTGTTCCTTTACAAGACCCTATGCTCTCTGACATGCAGGTACTATTTTCTTCATAGAAACCAAATCAATATACAAAAGATTACATGTATTTTTAAATAGTTCTTCATGCCAAAGATATTCAGACTTGGCTTTTTTCCTACTTTTCCTTAGAGTCTGTAAGAAGCAATAATATTTCAGACTTATTGAAATGCCTAGAGAAATACATCTTTCTCCTTGAGAGATTTGTTTCGAGCTAATACTACTTTCTGCCAGTGAACATGATGAAGGACAGAGCCAAGAGGAACCTGGTAACTGATAGAAAATATCCCAGTAATGGATGAGAAAGCAAATTAATAAAATACCGACGTGATAAGTCATACAAATTGTTTCTTTGCTCTGAGCAAAAGGGGAAACATGACTTGCTATCTGACAGAGTAGGTCACTTTGATGGCATACTTCATGAGACCTGCTGTCCCAGCAGAAGCTATTTGATTTCATTTATAAGGTAATGCTTGTTTCAGAAGATCAGTCTCATTCATGCTTTCTCCACTATTCCTTTTAAAATATCTAATCTAATGCCTAAACCTCCAAAGTAATTTTCTTGTCACAAGAGCGCGCAGAAGAAGAAAGAAAACACCCACTGCTTCCTCCCTTCCTCCATTTTCGTTGTATTATTTACTTGTCTGTCCTTCATTTCCCTTTTTGTCAGCTCTTTCCTGCAACAGTCCTTTCTGGCTGGTGTATTTGTGTACGTATGTCTGCACAGTTGTGCAAGCAATAAATGATAAGGAATAATATTTTCTTGTAATTTTTAATGGTGTCTTCACACTATTCTTTGGTAGCCAGAAAATGATCCTCTGCTTGCCAATTAGTGAAAAGAGCTGACCTGTTTGCCATGTGTAAGGATGGCTAAAGCCTCTCCTTTGCAACCTTCAGCAGCCAAAACAATCGGGAAAAGGACAGGCAAATATCAGGTTACACGGTTATGTTTGCTGGAGTTTTCTCTGCTTTGGAAATAGAAGGGACCCCACAATCTGCCACAGGTTTTCTTTCCTCCCCCGCTTTCCCCACAGGAACCTGCACAGAAACCACATGGTCTGCAAGCTGTGGGCAGCACGGAAATGGTTTCCTTCCCCATCACAAATATTTCAGCATGTCTGATTTTTATTTTTGTTTTGACAATTTTCTACGAGTAAATATTGGTTTTAAACTGAAAAATAGGGTCTGCAACAGTAATGTGGTGTTGGTCCGGTGTCACCAATACTCTGCCACTGTATTCAGCACAGCCTTCAGGTCTTGGAGCCCTTCTCTCCCGTGGGGTAGTAGGTTTAAGACATTTTATAAGCTTGAGCTCAAACCAAAATATAGTTGTGCAAGGAACTGAAAAAAAACCAACACTGAAACACATGAATATTTCATTCATAGACAGTCTTTATTCATCCTTGCTTCAAAGCAAAAGAAAGCCTCTTGGCTTTCTTGTGTTCTTCAACATAGGATGGGAACTCTGCCTTAATTTCTGGAGGACTGTGCACTACCTAACATCAAAGAGCTGCCATTTATATCAATATGAAAACTCCTGCAGCACTGCACTTACTCTGCAGTTTGCAAGCTTCTCAGCTGCCCTTTCTGCCTGCCTTGCAGAGGAAATGTGGCTGCAACTTCATCTGCAAATGTAGAAACAGTGACAGCATATGAAAGTTGAAGACCAAATTAGCTGTGGCTTGTGGTATGTCTCCTTTTGCTTCCATTTTCTGCCACTCTAATCCTACACACCTCGCACATGTAAAACCATGTACTTTAGCGAGAACTTTGGGCATATACGAGTTATTCACATAAAAAGGCGCTCCTGGTATTTATCATTGTAACTTCTTTGATTTTAAAAGAACTATGCCTTTTTATGTGAGAAGAGGAACTAACTGGGGTTGAGATGTGTTCTGTGTTTAGAAAAGGCATTTCTTTTTGCCTATAGTAACTTGCATGGATAATTCTATACCCTCCCTTCATCTGTATTATATCAATTGTACATTTACTCTCTGCTGGATTTTGCTCTCAGGCAAACTGGATTCTTGAACATTTGAAAAAAGGAAAAAAGAAAACAGGTAAGAAAAGAAGTTAAAACCAATGTAGAATACACTAGTAACCAATTATAAATCACGTATCTATATTGTGTCACTTTAAGTTGTTGTAGTTTTACACAACACAGCTGCCCACTCACCCTTCCCCCTCCCAGAGACTGGGGAGAGAATTAAAGGGGTAAAGGGAAAAGAAACTCGTGGGTTGAGATAAGAACAGTTTAATAACTAAACTACAGCAATATTGGAAATAATAATAATGATGATAATAGTAATATACAAATATACAAATGAGTGACACACTCTGCTCACCACCTGATGACCAAGGCTCAGCCCATTCCTGGCTAACGATCCTGGAGCAGGGAGAGTCCTGAAACCACAATCCCAGAAAGGAAATAAGAGCCCAAGTGTCCGACAGACTGAGACAACCCTGAGAGGGGGTGACCCAGAGGGAGACAACCCAGAGCAGGAGAGCGAACTTCTGGACCAATCCCCATCTATGCACTGGGCATGCTGTGCATGATATGGAATTAGACTACTGGCCAGTTTGGGTCTCAATCCTAAACCTAAGGTCGAATCCTAGGCTACTAACTGGGGCTGTGCTCCCTCCCAGCTCCTCCTGTCCCTGCAGACACTGGCACAGCAGAGAAGCTGAAAAGTCCTTGACTGTCCTGGCAGCAACTATAAACATCAGAATGTTATCAGCTTTCTTCTCAGCACAAACCCAAAACATAGCCTCACATTAGCCACTATGAAGAATGTTAACTCTTTCCCAACTGAAACCAGGACAATTTTAAAATAAACCATGGCTCATA
This sequence comes from Pterocles orientalis, assembly GCA_011057875.1. Classification (NCBI taxonomy): domain Eukaryota; kingdom Metazoa; phylum Chordata; class Aves; order Pterocliformes; family Pteroclidae; genus Pterocles; species Pterocles orientalis. Next base: position 196,645 of record WKFP01014891.1, on the reverse strand, counting down.
TTATTTGAGCATGTTTTTACCACCAGCAAAAAATGGAGGAAGTCTACTTTCATTTACTTGTCAAAACAACATCTGTGATGTAAATGGTGCTGGCCCTAGCCCTGGCCATATCTGCCTTCCCAATTCCTCCACTATATTGAATTGAATAATTTTTGGTAGTGATGTAACGCCATCAATTTGGAGGAATCAAACTGATCAGGCTCCTGCCTAGAATGGCTCTTTTTTCACTATGAGACAACTGGCTTTCTCTGGATCTGAATTCTTAGAAATTATTGTTCTTCCCTAATGAAACTGAGAGAACCTAAAGCCTGTTAGCTCTGATAACAAACCTGGGAGATGTACTGCTCAAGACTGCTATGAAGTTTTCTATGACCAAAGCTTTGCCTGAACACAGATCACATTGTTTGAACAACACCAATAATCCCCACTAACTAATCTCATACCAGGACTCTGGTTGCTGACACCAAGCCACATGTGCAGACTGAGCAGCATCTTATCATCCCCATGATCATCAGGAAGTACCACCTCCACTGACAAAGCTTACCAAGGAAGAAACCTTGGGCAAAGAGGCACCTCCTCAGCTCTAAAACAGCTGCAATTATTTTGTTTAACCTACTTTTAAAAACCAGAATAGGCAAAGCACTACCATCTCCTAGGGTAGAGGATGTCATATGTGTAAAAAGCTGCTCTTATGGTGTAGTATCTCCTCCTAAGAACAGGAAATAGCCTACCTCTGCTAGTAAAATTGATCAGTATAAGCAGCTACAGTCACCGCTGTGCTTGTATAACTACTTACATTAAAAGCTACACTGCCCATTTAAGTACAAAACATTAATTAAAAAAGAATTGTGTAGATCAGGCCTCATACACATGTATTTTCAAACATATGCAAGAGGGAAGAGTTTGAGTAAAGAGAGCTCAAGCATTACTACTGCCTCACATAAAACAGTGGTGGTCTTGCCGCTTGCAGCTGCTTAATCATACCAAAGATAAGTCCAGGTCTGCACACACACGACCATACACTCAAAACCCTTCTCTTTATCCAGGTCTACAGCATTTTATGCAGCTTCTTGGAGATGTCACTAGAACCTCTTTCAGTCTTGTGCCTAAGCAGCTTCTGCTTTCATGAGAAATGAGTTTCATTTTCTCTGAAGTCCTTTGTGTTTTACATAGTAATCACAATGTAGTTAAGATGGACACGTTTTTCTTCATATAATTTGGTTTTTCTCCTTTCTTATTCTGCTGTTTATCAAGCTGATTATTTGCATTTCTTTTATATAAAATAATACTTAAAATGTCTATTGGCATCAGGAAAGTTTTTCAGTAATTAAAAAAGAGATTAAATTAAGATTTAAGGAAGTGACCTTGTCTAATTTCCATTTTCTTACAAAATATCTATTGAAAAATGTGTATTTGTTATTCAAATAAAAATAATTTGAGAGAAGATTGTTACCTAAGGTAAAAATTTCTCTAGCAGAACCATATCCCAATTTACTGAACCTAAATATTGCAAGTTTTTTTTACTTTAGAATACAAAATTTCCTTAAAAAAAGAGACTTGATAGAATCTAATCCTCTAACAGCATATTAGGGTCCCTTTGTAATCTTTTTTATTGACTCAAATAATAATACAAACAAGCCCTAAAGAAGAAAGAATGAAAACTCACATCCATCTTGAAGAAGGACAAAAAGGAGAACCTGCAGAAGTACAAGCCACGCAGCTGAACTGCGTGAATATTACAGACCAAATTCTCCTACGAGCTGTTTTCAAGCACAGGAAAGATAAGAAGGTGATTGGGAAAAGCCAGCACAGAATTATCAAGGGCAAATCATGCCTGAATGACCTGATTGCCTTCTGCTCTGGGATGAAGGGAGGAGTAGAGGGTTGTCGTTTGATTCTAGCAAGGCCTTTGATACAGTCTCCCGTTATCTCCTTGCAGCCAAATTAGTGAGGTATGGAGTCTGTAAGCAGATGACAACACGGGTAGAAAATCAGCTGGACCACTGTGCTTGAAGAGTTGTCATCAACAATATGAAGCAGAACTGGTGACTGGCTGTACAAGTGGCATCCCTCAAGGATTCATAGTGGGGATAACACTGCTTAATATCTTTATTCATGACCTGGGAGGTGGGATGGAGTGCAGTCTTGGCAGGTGTGTAGGCAATATGGCATGGGAGGGAGCTGCTGTTACGCTGGGAGGACAGGGCTGCAGTTCAAAGGCATCTGGATGGACAGGAGAATGATCTGACAGAGGGCAAATGGGATCTGAGAACTTGCATCTGGGACAGAATGAACAGGTTATATTAGCAAATGTGTAGCCATGGGTTTGGGACAGTGTTTATTCCCCTCTATTCAGGACTTGTGAGCCTGTATCTGTAGTACTGTGTTCAGTTTGGAAGTACCTGTGACAATAAAGGCATTGACACACTGGCACGAGCCCAGTGAAGGGCCACCAGGATGGTTATGGGGCTGCATGACATGCTACGTGAGAACAGGCTGAGAGACCTGGGTTTGTTCAGCAGCGAGAAATGAAGGCAAAGGGAAGGTCTTACTGCTGCCTCCAAACACCTAATGGGAGAGGAGAAGGAAAACAGAACCCAGCTCTTCTCAGAGACGCCCAGTGACAGGACAAGCAGCAACAGACACAAGTCAGACCAGAGGGAATATGGAAAACTGTTTCCCCTATGTGGGTGGACAAATACCGGAATCACAGAACAGTTTGGGTTGGAAGAGACCTTTAAATGTCACCTAGTCCAACCCCCTGCAATAAGCAGGGACATCTTCAATTAGATCAGGTTGCTCAGAGCCAGACCCAACCTGACCTTGAATGTTTCCAGGGATGGGGCATCTATAACCTCTGGGTAACCTGTTCCAGTGTTCCACCACTCCCACCATAAAAAAAATCTTCCTTATATCTAGCGTTGATGTACCCCCTTTTAGTTTAAAACCATTACCACTTGCCCTATTGCTACAGGCCCTATTAAAAAGTCTGTGCCCACCTTTCTTATAAGCCTCATTTAAGTACTGAAAGATTGTGATAATGTCTCCCCAGAGCCTTCTCTTCTGCAGGCTGAACAACCCCAAAAAAGGGGAAGGTGGCAGGATTTCCTTCTTTGGAGATTTCAGAACTGGAGCAAACTGATGTGTGGCGAAATGCTGAGCATGTGAATTCTCTAAATGTACCTAAGGCCAGATGTTTTAAATGTTACTTTGTTTAGATACTGTATGGATACATGTGAGACCTGTTTTTCTCAATCACTGTGCCGCTAGAGCTTCAGATTCAGTTATTGCTCTCAGTTCTCGGGGTCTTGATATCTGGTGTTTTCTGTCCAAAATGGAAGTGTCCAAAATAAAAGGATGTTTTTGTAAATTGAGTTTTGAAAACTCTGTGTTGTACTCTTCCATTATTTTCACAAGACCTTTCCAGGGCTAACCTAACTGGCATTAGTCTGGCTTTTCAATGTCTGCAGGAGAAAAAATACTAGAAAGTCCTAAAGCAACATTAGAAGAGCACACAAACATAACCTTCTCTTAAAACAAAACATCCAGTAACAGTGGCAACTGTCTAAATTAGAACATGTGAGAACAACTGCAGTTCTCTAACAGCTCTGCAGCTATGGTAGTTCCTGTGATTAACCACGCAGTAAGCAAGAAACACTCCAATGGCATGTGCTAAGGAAGCTGTATTTCTGGGCTACAAATTGAAAAGGCAGCTGAAGTGCTGTAGCAGGAAGTCAAATTCTTCTGAAATTTTACAAATAATAAAAATAACAGCTAGAGGAAAATGGAACTTACTCCGTTTTTTACCAAATAAGATAAGCCCAAGCATTTTTATGAAAGGAAGTGCAATTAAAGAAATTAAATTTTACATTTTATTTCTTAATCTATTGTTAAAATGTGTGTCCTATTATGTTTTAAAGGTTATTAGAACCAGGTAGAGGAAGCTTAAAATCTTTTCAATAAGAAAAAGAGCATATTTCGCAAGAAGATCAGCTTTTAGACAGGCATAGGTTATTCAAAGGGGCATTTATTACCTGATGTTGAGCAAGATATCTTTTGACTTGAAGATTAAACAAGATAATGTATACTCAGAATGTCCTTATTAAACTTTTATGTATTTGATACCATTCATAAAGTATCATCATTTTAATAGTGAAATCTATTAATTTGGATCTATTTGCTTGGAAAAAAAAGAAAAGTTTTATATATTGTTTTACATACTGGCCTCTAACCCCCCAGCTGGAGCAATGGTGTACATGAACAGTTCTGATATTTCTCAAGGCCCTACACCTGATAAAACAGGAGTCTGGATCAACAGAGAGACACTAGAAAATCCCAGTTACTCTAGAAAGCTGCACGCAAAAAACTCACAAGTTTCAGCTGCAGTCGCTATGAGCCTAGAAAGGGTTAAAAGCCTTCACTAAAGAAAAAGGAAGAGGTTAGCCCTTAAAGACTATATAAGCTGCAAAACCTGGCAGTTGTGGCTTGTTAAACTGCTGGGAGGTAGAACTGACAGCTGTGTTGCCTAAGTGGGGGAAGTCATAAAAGGGAAGCAGAGGGCCCCAGAGGGAGTGGGATAGTTGGGCTTTAGTGTTTCTCTGCCTAGGGAGAATTGACTTTGAACGAAAATGGACACTGCTACTGCTGGATGCTGATCGCAGTGAGACTTTTAGTTGGCTTGTTTATGGAGAGTTGAACAAAGTGAAAAGGAGCTGTCCTGGCTTCCACTGCTTTTAGGATTGTGACTAAAGGAACAGCGCCTGGCTGTACTAATTTTAATTTTGGAAGCCTAGACCGGTGTAGGCTTTTTTTCTTTTTTTTTTTTTTTTCCTTTAAATAAACCAACCAACCAACCAAAGCATCACTTAGGTTAGATGCCTAATCTCTAATTCAGACTGATAGTCTCTTTGCAGGCCTTTGGTTATGTACTGTGCTTCCTGTTGAGGAACAAACAGCAATTGGTAGTCCTTAAAATGAAGTGTCAGAGTCCTTTCTGCTTAAGAAATCATTACATTGATCTTCGTAAATGACTTTTAATAATTTTTATTTTATATTTTAAAATTTGTTCCATAAACTGTTTGGAATCTTCTGTAACAATGTGAAATTCTGTCAAACCTGTAGCTCTTGATGGCACATCTGAAAACTGGCAGGCGATGCTTTCTGCCTGTAAACATATGTAGCCAGTAATCATTCCCACATACAGATTGTATTTGTTCTTCTGAATACAGAGCAATTAAGGTGTCTGTATTTTAAACAGTTTATAGATACCAGTTTTCTATTTTTCCTGTTTTGTTTTACAAGTGAAGGAAATGCTTTGTTTCCAAGATATTTGGTCTGGTCATTATGTAATTCCAATAAAACGGTTAATAATTTGATGTCCTTGTAGATTTCATTCTCTTGTAGAAGATTAACTCTCTTGAGATATTATTTACTTTCATCATGTCTTCAAGATGTGTTCTTTAAAAAAGTGGCAGTATTTTAGAACTACAGTCTAGATTTAAAGTAACCCAGCTTGGCTTGAAGTGACATGTACTCAGACCAATTTATAGAGTAATGGAACAATTTATGAGTCTGCCTTAGCTGAAATTAGTTTCTATGGCAGTTATCCCAGGGAAACTCTGTGGGCCTTCTGTTCTTTGCAGCTGCAGAAAATAATTGTAAAGGGAAGTATTACCTTCCAGTAGCTAGGCAAAGCCTCACTTACAAACTATGTTATATCCCTTTCCTTAATATTAGACACCCTAATACACCAGAATTGCTCTTGATGACCAGTGAAACAAAAAGCAGGTAATTCATGTACGTACTGGAATAAAGTAACAAATTAGAAAGTGTTATGTTTAAACAATAAAGCTAAATGAAGCTCTGCCGCAAGGATCAAAACCAGCAAACGGATTTTAAAAATGAGCTTGCTAGTCATGGTTAATCCTGGGAAATTCAAGGGAACTCGCACCCTTCATTTAGTTTGTTCCAACTACCGATGAAGTCAAGCAAGGAAAGCTGTTCATTAGCACAGTCTTGCTAGATCATTCTCTCTTCTTCCCTCTCCCATGTCCACCTGCTTTCAACTGAGAGCATCTTGCACCAGAAGTAGGACAAAGCAGAAATTTTAGTACCAATGGCAGAAAAAAACCTGAAGCAGACAGGACAAAGCAAAAAAATAGCTTTCCCCGAGCTTATTTTGCAACTTGTTACAAGCCTGGAGGATCTTCCTTTCAGTCTCCACTGGAGAGTCCAAATACTCTCAGTTCCATGAAGGACAGTAAACTACATCAGAGTCAGAGCATGTTTTGTGTTAAGCTTAGTCCACTGGTCTTATCACACCTATTTAGTAACATTTCCAAGCACTGTGATTCACCCTGAATGTGCTCCCCTGTTTAGTCCCTGTGGAGTGCAAAAGCTCTACATTCAGTCGTCAAAAAACTCTGGACACACTGAAGGAGTCTCAAACACTTGTATGTCTGGGGGGTGGTGGATTCTTTAAAGTCAAGCAGGAAATGCCACTTGGGATTTGAAATGTGCAGGAAGTCAGAGGATTAATCTCCTCTTCTACTTTCATAAGTGTTCTTACCAACTCTGAAACCTAGTAGACTTCGAAGACCCAGCTAAGGACCCACTGCTACCTCAGAAGAGGTTGTACTGTCATAATTTGGCCCCCTAATTATCCTGTCAGTGCCTGGACCATCATGGCAGCATCTAAGCAGTTTGCTTACAGGTTATCTGTGAGGTGAAACAAGCAGTTTTGATGGCAATGCAGCACGAATACAATTGTGGAGATCCACTGCTCAAGAGATATCTCTCTGTAGGCATTATAGGCAACACTGTACCAGGTTTGGTCTTAGCTCTGAATTTTTTCAGTACTGTCCCAGAAGGTCTTTCATCTCCCAATACTGCACATGAACCATGACCGCTGACTGCAACATATACTCACAGTGTTATGCTATAAAAAACTCTTAGTGGACTGAAATATAACCTTCGTGTCATGCCAGGCTGTATGAATAAAAACCTCCCTCATGCGTGCACAAAAATGTCCATAAGGCATAAAGAACAGAGAGAAGACCTGGGCTGTGAGCTCTCTCTGAACACAATCAGCCTGTGTTGGAGTGGGGAGAGCTCCAAAGAGGCCACCAAAGGAAAGGGTAGGCTGCCAAGGCAACATGGCTACAAAGAGAAGTTTTTGGTGTCAGTGCCGGAAAGGATCCACGTCCAAGGCACAGCCTCCAGTAAGGATTAGGGCTACAGTTAGGATTATGGTTGAGGGAAAGAGAACCTGCTGCAACAGCTGGAAAGGAGTTACAAAGGAGCTTCAGAGGGAATTTAGAAGGGGAAACTTTTTGGTGTGGGCACTGGTGGGGTGTCCTGGTCTAAGGCTCACCCTGTGCTCGTGGTTATAGCTGAGAAAAGGAGAAAGCCAAGAGCTACAGTTGGGGGGAATGTGAAAGAGGCTGCAAAAGGAAGCAGTAGATTGCAAAGAGAACAGGGCTAGGAGGAGTTCTTGGCATGGACACTTGCTGGGGGACTTGGTCTCAGCATATGGTTTCACTTGAGAGTTAAGGTGGGAGAGAGACCCTAGAGCTCTAATTTGAAGGGAAGCTTAAAAGCAGCTGCTAGTGAAAAGGCTTGGCCACCAAGATAACTTTGGCTGCAAAAACTTCTAGGTGGAGGCACTGGCTGAGGGGCCTGATCTAAGGCTCAATATAACCGTCAGATTTAAGGTGAGGTTTGGGGTTTTGGTTGACAGAAAGTAAGAGCCAAGAGCTGCAGCTGGCTTGGGGCTAGAAAGTGACTGTCCCAGGGAAGTGTAGGCTGTAAGGAGAACTTGGCTACAGGGACTTCCTGGTGTGGGCACTGGCTGGAGGCCATGGACAAAGCCCAGCATATGGCTTGTGTGAGGGTTAAGAGAAAGAGAAGGTCTGGAGCTGCAGCTGGAGTGGAGATAGAAAGAAGCTTTGAAAAGAAAGGGTGTGGGGTAGAGAAAATGTGCAGAGAGAACATTTTATTGAGGGCACTGGCTGGTGGTCCTGATCTAAGGATCTGTGTCAGTGTTAAGGTGGGCATTTGGACAGGGACAGCCTAAAGCTGCAGCTGGAGGGGAGCTTAAAAGGGAAAGTGCCCAAGGAAACAGTGGACTGTGAAGAGAACATGGCTGTGAGAATGTTTTGGTGTGGGCACTGGCTGGGGACCTTGGTCTGTGGCTTGGCCTAAGATTAAGCTTGCTCTCAAGGTTAGTGTTAGAGCTGGGAAAAAGAGAGAGACCTTGAGCTCCAACTGGTGAGGAGCTAGAAAGGGTTTGAAGGGGAAGTCTAGGCTGCAAGGACTTGGCTGGGGAAATTTTTGCCGTGGACACTGGTTGAGTGGCCTGGTCCAAGACTCAGCTTCTGCTTAGTTTTATTTTAAGGGATAGAGTTATGGTTACAGCTGAGCAAAAGAAAGAACCTGGACCTCTAGTTGAAGCACACCCAGAAAGAGATTTCCTAAGAGGAGTGTAGGCTGCAAGTGTAATCAGGTTGAGTCTCTTCAAGCTACTCCGGTGTCCAGCTGCAGGTGTATCATGGATTTGGTGGAAAACCTGTGCCCACAGTGGTCCCTACAGGACAGACAACCATCCTGTTCTTGGACAGGGCAAACCTTTGCCCCAGACCTTGTCATGAAGTTAGCCCAGGCCCTTGGTTTATTTTAATTCTGCCGTAAATGTTATGGTCAACATCTTTTGTGCCTCTGATAAAACAACCACCCTTGGTAAGGATTTGTATTTGCAGGGAAGAGCTCCTTAGAATCTAGGCCAAGATGACAAGAAAGTCTCCTGGAAAAAAAGAGCAACTCCCTTCCTCAGCCTTGCCTTCCCTATAACAAACCTACCAAAATGGTTTTTTGTTTATTACACATTTGTAAACCAAAATGGATCATCATGTGGATTTACTCTGGAAAGAAGGTGAAAGACACGTATGTGACAGATGTTAGTCACGTTGATGTGTGTAGCATTGTATGATGCTCAGATATGTTCTAAGAGTAATTTAAGGAATAAAATGGGTACTGAACTCTTCTGAAAGTCTGACTTCAAATCCATATTTAGCCATCTAACTGACCTGCTTTTATTCAAAGGTGCTGACTATTCAGCTGCTTCAATTGACTGCAGTAGAAATATAAGAGATTTTTGTTGTTGAATATATTTTCAAGAACAAAAACTACAGTTTAGTCTCTGGAACTCCTAAGTAACTCCTTGCTCTAAAAAAAGGACAGGAAATTAAATATAGCATCTATGCTCTCTCTTACTCTCCATATGATGCAGAAAAGGGACCATATAGTAAATCCCAGTCGCTGCTTCTATGCAGGAGGGAGATCAAACACTACTGGTTTGGATTCCAGTGTGACAGATAACTTTGCTATTGAGATCACAAAGGCAAAAGAGAAATGGAGAGGATGAGACACTTGAACAACTGTGTTTGGTCCAACAATTTTTAAAATTTAAGAGCAGCTGTGTAAGGCTCTGCCAGGGCCCTCAGTGCACATATCAACCTTAGTTGCCATGAACAGCCTCACCTGGGAGCACCCTCTGCCCAGAACTTTCATTTAAGTGTAAGGAGGGGTCAGTTTAGGTCTTTGCCTGAGCTATGTTGTAGGTATCCCTGTCTTCAGCACTGTATTCTGGCTATACCTTGAGCCTATATTGTAGGTAGCTTGCCTGCAGCCCTGTTTCTGGCCGTGCCTGCTGGATGAACCCTGTGCCTATGTGGTGCCTTCCCAGATGGACCTGGCTCCTCACCTCAGCTTCTCTGGGGCTGCTGATGTGTGCTGTTGCCAGCACTTGGCCCTGCCCACTGTGCATGGACCCTGTGGGATGAGGCCCTGCTGCTGAAGGCATTGCTTGGACTGGGATGACCCTTGGCTGTTGGTTTGTCCACCCTCATGGAGCAGCCCTGCTCTTGTGTCTCCCTAAGGATCTTGTCACCTTGCTGAATGATCAGCCAATAAATAAAGCAAGATCTACAGCAGGCAGGTCAGTCTGTATGGTTCAGAAGTTGATGGATGACTTATTGTAAATGTACAGATGTATGCCTTGCGTTATCTGTGTCTATTGACCCTGACCAGTGTCTGCAGTTGCCTTTGTGGTTCCTCATTGTACAGTGGAGGAAAGTGTACGTTGTGCACAAGGTCTCCGAGTTGGGCAGATGTGCCTTTGCAGAATGCTATCACTGAACACACGTGGCCTTAGAGGTAGGTCAGAAGCATTTTTTTTCCTGTTGGTGTGAATAGAGGAGTGTGGCTTATACAGGTGCAATACCTTTAAAGAGTGAAGCTTCTGCAGGACAGTTGTCAGTATCTGCTGTATGCGGCTGAAACACAGCGGCCTGCCCACAGGCTGGAGCCGGGTCAGGAGCAGCTGGCAAAGTCCTGCCTCAGAGCATCCTGCTCCCTCCTAGAGGGCTCTTTACAGGGAGGGGAACGGAAACTTGAGCAAATATTACAAAAACTGCACACAGTAACGATGTTTAGATAAAGATTAGGACGATGGTAGGTTTTGTTTCCCAGAGGACTGTCAGCTGAGCGTGAGTGCGGGAAGCGGGACAGGGGAGAACCACCTTGTTCCCCGGGCAGGCGCTGGGCTGGTGCTCGCCTCCAAAGGCCCCTCTCCCCTCAGTGAGGGAGCGAAGGCGGCTTCCCTCCTCTCAGCCGTCCCTCGCCCCCTCCTCTCCTGCCTCGCCTCCCGTCCTGCCTCCCTCCCTCACCCTTAGCCCCGTTTCTCCCCTCCCCGTCCCGCGGAGGACGAGCAGAGGCCGCCCTGAGGGCGCCGTCTTCCCCACAGCGGCCGCGCAGGCGCGAGCCAGCGGGGGGACATGCGCAGTGGGGTGGCAGGAACCGAAACTCCGCCGGCGTTCCCGCGCCGGCTGCGGGGGCGGGGCGCGGCGGCGCGGTGCGTGGCGGGCGGTGGCTGCCCCGCAGGGGGGAAGGGAGGGGGAAGGGGGCGGGGCCGTGGCGCGCGAGCGGGGCCATTTCAGCGCGCGGCACCGGCGGCCAGGCCGGGATGCGCGCGGCATCCCGCGGCTGCCAGCTCGCCGCCGGCCGCCTGCCCCCGGGCTTGGGGCGCTGACTGTCCCCTTCCTTTCTCTCCTGCCCGCCCTCCTACCGTCTTCCCCCCGCCCGTCCTCCGCCGCCGGCTGCGCCATGGCGGCCCCCAGCAGCATCGTGCCCGTCATGGCGAGTAAAACCAAGACCAAGAAAAAGCACTTCGTGGCGCAAAAAGTGAAGTTGTTCCGCGCTAGCGATCCGCTGCTCAGCGTCCTCATGTGGGGGGTCAACCACTCGGTAAGCGCCGCGTTTCACCCCGCCGGGGCATGGCCCCCGGGGGCTGCGGGGAGGGGCGGGGGTGGGCAATGCGGGGGGACGGCCGCCACCGCGGAGGCATGTGCCGCCGGGAGCCGCCCGCCGGCTGTCCATCTCCGCCCCGCGGCGGGGCTGGGAGCGCGTTACTGAGCGCGGGGTGCCGGCGTTAGCCCCGTGTCCTATCGAGCCGCGGTTCCGCTCGTTACCCGGCGCCCGGGTGGTGCCCTGCGGGGACGGCGCTGCCGGCGGAGCCCGAGCCGCGTTGTGAGCCGAGCCCGAGCCGCCCGCGGGCGTTGCGTAAATGTACTGCGGTTCGGGGAAAAAAACTTAATTCTTAGCGTTGAACTGGCGAAGTTTTTATCGTCTTCCGTGCGGTTTGCTTAAGCAAGTGTCTCTTGAGGGTTTTGTGCGCTTGGGGGAGGGGAGGAGAACCGCTTTTTATGTGGTAAAGCAGCAGAATTGCAACACTCGCGGAGTGCTCTATCACCCTGCGGAGGATGGGCTGCTCTGGCTGCCGAAGAGTCCCTGTAGCCGGGTGCGGTAACGCTGCACTGCTGCTGTTAAGCGTTAAAATTAGGAGCCATGGGAAGATGTCACATGGTTTGGGCATTATGAGGCTCAAGTCGCAGATTTACATCTTTAAATAGCTGCTCTGGCAGGTTAAAAGTGTAGAGCCCAAAGATCACCTAAAATCAGGTATCAGGGTAGTTAAGCCAAAAACTTACTCTTGGCGGTGCAAAGTCTGTACGTCCAAATGTTGGGCTTATGCGGGTTACTTCTTGTTGCTGATTAAGAGCTTGTAAGAATAACTGGCAGTGTGCAATTTGAGATTAGACTAGAAATTTTGTAACAGCTTCACTGAACAGGCAAAGCAGTCTGTAGTATTGACTCATTATTCCTTTTGTTTCCTACATATCTCAATCCTGGGAGGTTTCTTCCTTTGTGTACGTTTTGGTAGTTTTTCCCCAAGCCTGGAGGCTGAGCATCAGGGCTAAGCACCGTTAGATCAGTGTTAAACAGCACAATGCCTGAAGTGATGATCTAGCGGGAAATGCTTTAGCTGTGTGTGCCAATATGGTATGGGTGATGGAGGAGAAGCTCTAGTGAGGTTAAACGGTCTGCTTAAGATAGCCCTGTGAGTTGATAGGAAATGGTGACAAAGGATTTCAAGTCTTCTGTAGATCAGTTGTAACCAGTGACATCCTATGCCATGAACTGATAAGAAACTAGATATTTATCTACAAAGCAAAAATCTCTGTGGAAGTGCACAATATGCTGTTTGCCAGAATTGAGCTTAAATACATGAGTTTTTCCTCCTCCTCCTTTAGTGGCTAGCATTATTCATACAAAAATTCCCAAATGGGCCTCTTTAATGAAAGAAAGCAAGTGGATAATTACAGGGTGAGAGACTTGGACTGAATGGCAGTGTGCTTAGCTATCTCCCTGGGGACAGAGAGGGAGAAGATCTCTGAGGAGAACAGAGATCTTCCTGTAGCAATAGCTCGTTGCTACGTGTTCCTACTACTACTTTCTTTGAGAGGAAAGATCTCTTCAATACAGTGTAAATAATAACAAAGTAAATGGTGACAAACGCAATGCTGTGCATGACCTGTGTGTTCGTGTGCTACTGTGATGTACATAGCTGTTCCCATTAGAAAATGTAATAAATAAGTGTACTGGTTCATGCACATAAAACTGAAAATCATAAACTAAAATCCCTTCATGGGAAGGGGAGGGGGCTCAAAGAGCGAGCACAGAACATATAGGCTCAGAGAAATGTAGCTTCATGTTCATGTAAAGATAATGGTTGTAGGTGAGTATCCCCTGTGTTCTGCAGATATTCTTCCATTTCTTTACCCTGCTGCAAGGTGTAATAATGAATAATGCTTTGGGCCTTATGGATGCAAAATCCCTCTGAATGAGAGAGTCTGAAAAAAAATTAATTTGATGTATCCAAACCTAAACACCTGTGTTCTTGGCTGAGGAGTGTTGCAGGCTCATCTATTAGAAGCTTACCCTGTTGGTTTGTAATGCTTGGTGCGGCAGTGCCCAGGAAATGTTTGGTGGGGTTGGACTCTGTCACAAATAATTTGTATTTCTCCCATGAGAAATTCTTATTTGTGTGGATTCATTAAGAACAGGAGTTAAGGATCTCTTAAGTTTCTTAGCAGAATGAACAGAAATCTGTAAGGAAAGGGTAGACTAGGAAGTTAGCGTAGATCATAGTTCAGGATGAGATTAATTCAATAAACTTAAAAGTAGTAGTAGTAATCTGGAAAATCACATTTAAGATTCCTTCAAGTGTGATGTTTAGCAATTAACGAGACAATAGCAGTCTCTGGGTGTACTAATTGTCTTGGGAGATAAGTATCTATTGAAATGACAAAGCTGAGTTGCAGTTCCCACATTTCTGGCAGGATGTAGAATATATTGGAAGGAATCAATTGATGAAGATGAAAGGGGGAAAGCAGATTTTTTTTCTACTTTTTTTAACTTTTTGATCTTGGGGCCAAAATACCATTATACTTGATAGCTGAGTTTTGGAGGATTTTCAGATTTTAAATTGAATGTGTGAAGCTTCATTTAAGGAAAATGTTACAAGAACTTTTCTCTTGACTCTCCTGTTCTAAAAGGAAATGTGACACTGTAAAGGGAGATCTTGAGCATTGGTGTCACAAAGCAGAGGGCTTACAGCAAAGGTGTGAATTCTTGTTGGGGGAAAAAAAATCTTCAGGGAGGTGTCTGTTACCCAAGGTTCTTATAAATTACCCTCCCACTGAAGAAGAAGCTGTAAGCAAATTGTGGAAGTGGAGAGATACCTAGTGCAAATGCACTAGTGGTGATGCAAACTCTGTAATAACTTACAAGGGTATGAGGGGAAAAGAAGTAAACATTACCCAGATATCTTAAGAAGAAAAAAATATGTGCTCACATTCAGAGCTGTAAGTTCATTTCTTGGTATGCTGAAATATGCTGTTGAATGAAACTTTCTGCTAAGTGAAAGGGAAAGCAACTGTGTCCCATTTGGTAGACAAAATTATAATACTGATGACCTGTAGCAGCGCAGACTCATTGTCAGTTCGCTTGGATCTTGCAGGCATCTGCATCCTTAAGAGTTTGATCTTATCTTGGTCTCCTACCCTGTGTCAAAGATTATCTGGCTGTATTACTGAAATAAATACTTAAACTCAGTGGTTAGTATGACTTAAAGCTATATTTTTAGCTAGTTAACACCATTGTAAAAATATTTAATTTACAACTGATGTGGTTAATAACATCCTTATTCTTACCACTGTATTGTCACTGCTGCTGGATTTCCAGTAACTGTGGGAAGGAGGAGAGGGAAAGAAGGTAGCATGTTACTAATGCTTCTGGAGGTAATTCTTCCCTCCTTGTTTTCTGTGCCAATAATGAAAGGAAGGCATTCTGTGTTTTCTGCAGCCTATGATGTTTGTCCCAGGCATAATGGTGGTGAGTCTCCTCTTGCTCATGTTGGTTGTCTGCTCTTGTTAGAAGCTTGTTAGGAAAGCTGGGAATTTGTAGAGAACTAGACTTAGATCCTTCAAAACATATCACCCACAAAGATGGAAGGCAATTAATGGAAGTGAGGGGTTTTTGTAACTAATTTGTAGGTAAGGAATGGACTTCTGGAGATCTTGCCTATTGTGTCAACCATTAAATTAAATATATTTAGGAGAAGCGAATGAATGCCTAATGAAGTTATTGAGCATACTGTACAAGTGGAAGAAAAAATGCAATGAAAACCAAACACCCACACCTCCCCCCTGCCCCAGGCCCTGGAATCTGTAATCGCCATCTGTTTCTTGGATGATTACAAGCTGATGTAAAAATTTAGCAGTGCCTGACTTCTCAGTTGCACTTGCTGCCTAATAGGCAAGTGGAGCAATAAGAATACGTGGGTCAAATGACTCTTCCCCCCCAGCATATTGTAGAGTACATCAGAAAGGGTGTGCTTTCCATTCGACAGATAATAAACTCCATGAACTGCTTTAACTGCTCTCATGAGGCACAGTGAGCCTGATGCTACTGTTGCACTCTTGGCTGCAATCTGGTTTGATCTTTTTAACAAAAGTGGAACAACATCAGGACAGAACAATAAAAGGAGCGAGAGCCGTGGGACTCTTCTGTCCAGTGTAACTCCCAGATTCATTCACCATTACAGTTAGAAGTGGGGAGGGGAAGAAAAAGCATGTTAATTAAGTAAATGCATCTTTTTTCCCCTTGTACATATTAGGATATATTTGGTAAAGTTGTGAAAGCTTCTGTATCTCTACAGAAAGTTACAAAATGTCTGTCTTTTTGTCAGTTTCCAGTTTGGAGTTTTTTCTTAGCTAGCATACTTGTCTTTCTTCTTACAAACTTTTATACAGACAAACCCCTTTCCACCTGGAACATTGGTTAGGGAAATGTGTACCCTCTCAGTCTGTGGCATAAATCAAGTTTTCTTAGTACTGCCTTATCTAGCCACTCTCCTAAGAACTTCCTATCCTGAAACACTCTGCATTTAGGAAAATTACACTGAAAGGAGCTTATTGAGTAGATTATTAGAAGGATGAAGCCTAAAATAATTAAAAGCTAGGTTATGCCCTCTGGAATAAAAACTGACTCGTGTTTATGATCAGTTTCCTTTTTGTGGATTTCTACCACCCTCCCAAAACTGGCAGCACTTAACTGCTAGCAATGTATCTTCCTAAGTTACAGGAGTTGCTAACTTCTGGGTCCATATTTTTTTATATAATCTTAAATGATGATGGGACTAGTGAAACCCAGAGGATATGGATCTTTAATGACTCATGGCATCAGCTGTCAGCACAACAGGCTGGTTGGAAGCTGTCTTTAAGATGGGGAGGGCTGTCATTGCTTGTGTTGCTAGTTTTTGTATTTAATGCAGAACATTGTTAGTGCTCTGAGTGGATTTTCAAAATGGATGAGACACAGTAAAACTAAAGTTACTGATCTTAGAGTTAACTTGAGATTCCTAATGGTGAGCTTGGAAAAAACCAACAAACCTTACTAGTTGTTTAGTGGAGATGGTAGTAGACTACATGGGAGAAGGCTCTTTCTAAGAAGCAGGAAGAAAGAGCATATTAAAAAGCATTGATTACAACAGAGCAGATAATAAAGCAATTAAAACTATTTTAAAATAAAGTCAGCTGGGCACTCAGCCCAGATGTTTGTATATAGAAGGAAGTAAAACAGGAAGAGCTGTGTAGTGAAAACTTGGTTCTTTTTTGGGTGTCAAGCTCTGTGTACTGCAGCAATTAATTTGATACTGCTTTTGCAACTGAGTGGATGGAACAGTAAAAATACAAATTGTAAATATTTATTATGGTTAGGTTAAAGGTAGTAAACATTCTTCCATGAAATACAAATGGGAGTGATATTTCCTGTCTGTTCCTGAGCTATTGAAAGGGGACGTGGACAATAGCTCCTCCTATCTCATCCCTAATAGAAGCTACGAAAAGAGCTCTGACAACAGTTTCAAAGCTGCTTTTGGTAGTTTCTTCTGCTTGATGAGAAGGTGCTGCAAAGACTCAGGTTTTGTTTTGGTTTTTTTTTGCCTATAGGTTTTAAACTGAATTTCATTAACCACAGTGGGGAGGGCTGGACAATGCTCAGTGAAGCAAACAGGTGGCCAAATTTGTTTTGCTGACTCAACTTAGTCATCTTATTTGAGTATCCTGCACCAGATGCCTTAAGAAAGAGTCTCTAGGGGATTATTTTTGAATTCCTTGCTCATTAAAGCAGACATTGGTATTATGCCTATTGGCCAGAGCTTGGTAGATGTTTATTTTCCTCCTGTAATTTCAGGGTGACAAACTTTGTTTAATATAACTGACTCACCCCATTATGCAGTTCCTGCTGTACTGGCTTGGGTTTTGCTCTTTCTTGAAAACATCTCATGCTGTAGGGTTCTGCAGGTTAACTGTACATTATGCAACTTCATGACAACTTTAGAGTAAGGTGAAACTACCTATTTTTTAGAGATCTTCAGTGTAATCGTGCTGGAGCGAAGCACTCAGAGTTGTAGTCATGTTGGCTTACAGATATCTTGACTTGTTGAAAGGGTAGTCATCTTTTGTTGAAGTATGAGGTTTTAAAGGCTTGAAAGAAGTACATATTTATCTCATTTTCCCCTTTTAAGTTATTATGACTGCTTTTATGGGTAATGGACTCCAGTACGGATTCATTATTTCATATTTACTCCCAAGGCCTATTTCCATGTTTTTCCACTTCTTATACTTGACACTTGCTGCTTAGATATCTAACAAAAGTCCTGATTTCTCTTTCTCATTTTCACTGGTAAAGCATATGTTTGCACTTAGTGAAATAGCTGAAGCGGTCTGAGAAATTGCTGCCTTGGCTGTGAGAGGGTAAAGACAAACCTTGTTAGTTTTCATGGTCTGCATCCTGGTATGTGGTGAAATGGGTTAGCTTTGAATTGTTGAGATGGTAACTTCTTGCATGTGGTTTGCTATGTGAACATCTGTCTTATGATCTTCCTGTAGAGCCTGGGCTGTTCTATAATAAGTTAATTAGTTTTGTGTTGAGAGAGTGCTTAATAAGGGTGTTGTGAAAATTGTTTGAAGTAGCTGAATGCTGTAGTGATGGATGTCACAAACTGAAAAGAAAACATCAGCTTTATCTTCAAAGATCGGGGTTGAATAGTTTGCAGTAGAAGTACTTAATGGCCATGCACCTTTTAGAGTACTTATTTTTCATCAGGCTTGGTGAACAACTACCTTGTGTACTGGGGCAAGGTAATTAGTCTAATCCAGCTCTTTTGTGTGCATTGTAAGTTCCCAAGGCAACCTTAATATTCTTAACACAGCTGTGGGTATATGCATGATCCTCTTAGACTGTAAGACAACTGGAAAAAATGACATTCCCTTATGTGGTGTTATTAGAAATCCTGTGGAGCTTCTTGGTGAGGCTGAGACTTACAGAACTGCCTTGCAGTTGCTTGAGATAACTGGTTTAATCTTTCATTTTTACCAATCTCCATCTTGATGTCTTGGTCATATGCTGTCTCGCCTATCAACTCTGCTGTTCCTGTGTTTGCATTTTATCAATCAAGTTTCTGCCGTTCCAGTCTTCCTGGTTAACAAGTTCAGCCTTATCTGTTTTCCTTATCAGTAATTGCCCAGCTCTAAAGTAATAATCCAGCAAAAATAATACATTGAGGAGTTTTTAGATGGGCTATAATTTACTGAAGTTCATCGTCTAGCCGTGCAAACAGCTGCACCAGTACAAAACCTGGAGTTGGTGCAAAAGCAGAGAAGATGGGGCATAATAACTTCTTTGTAAGGAAGTGCCAGTTTAAGCTAGCAAGGTTAGTCAAACCACAGCCTCCATAAAACCAACGCCAGCTAAAGCTGGGGCTGCTGGACTTGTTTCCATTCTCTCCAGCACTGATCTGATCCTGTGGTAAGTTTGTTTGGGCAGATGCACCAGAGGAAAAAATAAACCAGTTTTGAATAGAATAAGGTAGGGCTTTTGTACAATAACAGGCTGTATCCGCAAGTGTCAGTCCCGGCTTAAAAGAGGACCTGCAAACACACTGCAGGGAGAATGGAAGGAAGAGACTGATGTACATGTACTTAAGGTGAGTTTTTATAGTTGTTTAGGACAGTTGGAGGGACTCAGATAGCTCTGGTATGTGCTCTTTGACTGACAGTGGTCTCTTGTCTACAGCTCAGTTTCATGTTTGGTAGCCTGGTTATGCTGTTGCCTGTAGTAAAAAACTCTTGAGTAGAGAACTCTTGCATTCTGTAGTTTCAGTCAACACAGATGTTTCTCAACTATTTTAAACTTTTGAAAGGTAATGTATTTTGTAAGAGACAGAACTGCCTATACTGTACCTCTTGGTTTCTGGTCATCTCTTCAGTCTTGGTTTTTGGAATGTGTGGTTTTTGGAACGTGCTGAACCATCTAACCTCATAACTTGCCTATTCAAGGAGAAAGTAAATGTCATCAGAACAGTTGTAATGGCTTCCTAGGGGCTGAATTTTTTGAAGTTGCTTTTAGAGGTAAATACTAAAGTTTGGAAGACCTTCTAAACAGTAGCAATTCTTGAAAATCCTACCTTAAATATTGTCTTGTAGGATGGTAAGATGTGGCTGTAGCAGTCACTAGCTCTTTTTTTTTGGAGGAGGAGGGGGAGGAAAATACACAACTTTTGGTTAGCCTAAGACCAGTCAAAAGAAAGCACCTTAGTAAGTTTTATTGTACCGAACTGAAACTGAGCAATATCTGATTAGATTGTGGTGCCAAGCCTCAATTTTTTTATTAAACTAATAGTTCTGATGTAACACCCTTCATCTGCAGCATATGTCCTGTTGCAAAGTAGACCTAAAGCTGTTTTGCAGAGTTTAGTTCTGCTCTGATTGTGTTGCCCAGTGTTTTGTAAACCCTTGCCTAGATCATTTGGGTACCAAAACCATTTTTGGTACAACTGGTAGTGCAGCGTTGGTGGCTGGGTTTCTGTTTGTTCAGTGTACTTGTTTTCTCTCTCAGCCGTGTAAGTTGTCTGTAGTTAGTATTGACTGATGTTATGGTGTGACCCTCGTGCATTGGGCTGTGGATGTTCATAACAGAAAACTTTCCAGAGGAGCTGAGAGAGAGATGCTCCAAGTACATAATTGGCAGGGCCTTTACAGTGTGCAAATCTGATGTGTTATGGTTGCCTGGAGCTGAGCAAAAATTGGAAGACTGATACAACAAAAGCAAGGTTGCTAATCTCTGAGCTTCCTGCCTCAGTCTTTCTAACTTTCTGCATTTTGATCTGAATCCAGAGCCTGGTCTGGGAAATTAAATTCCAAACTACCAAAAATTGAGAAGGCAGTTGAGTTAGGAATGGGCTATCTAATTTTATTTTTATTTTAGATTTTGAATTTATGATCCTAATACTGCTTTTTGCTCTTTTTTTAAAAAAGGCCTAATGATAGATAAGGTTACTTCTGACTTCTTTAATTCTGACAACAGTGGCACAAACACATGCGTTCATAGTAACAGTTCTAAAATTCATGCCTCTAATGGAGTATCCCTTTTTTGTGAAGTGTTGTATGATTTTCTTTTGCAAATGATGAAACAATTGCTAAGATGCTGCTTGATCTCTCTTCTCTGGAGTTTGTACCTCTGTACTGGGTACTATCTGTTTCTAGGGGTTTTCTGAAAGAAAAACGTGATCTCTTCCAGACTTAATCAAACAGCCTATATCAACAACTCAGCTTTAAAGATAGTATGCAAGTCAGTTCTTGATTCATGAAGTACTATCTAAGACTGCTTGGTCCAAGTAGTGACAATACACTTATCACTTGAAATAAAACTATTTTCACAGTAAGTCCTTGAAGAGGAGGTACTTCTGAACAGCCAGCTGAGACAGAATGTGTTCATAAGAGCTGGTTGTCTTTCTGGGAAAGATAGCAGTCTCAAACAAGCTGACTTCACTGGAAAGCCCATACCCAACCTCCTCAGTCACCGCAGACTTGAAATGACTCACTTGAACTGAAGTGCAGTGTCAGATGCTCAGTGAGGTGCTGCAGCTCAGCACCACCCTCTTGTGCAGCAGCTTGGGGCTGATGCAAACTAGTGTTTTCCTGCTGCTCTTGACATTTTTCCTCCCTCTAGTGATGACGAGGGTAGCAGAGGAGGATTGAAGAAAAATTTTCTGACATAATTATTCTTTTGGATCTTAAGCGGAATCATCAGATTAGTGAGTTTTCAGTCTGAGTCATGCTTCATTTGCAATCTGTGATATGTAAACCAGCCTTCTCCTGTGCTTGCACAGTGGACGGGACCAAACAAACAAGAAAAGCTTTCTGGATATTCCCCCAGCCCACAGAAGACAAGTGATAAAACTAATTTACATTAAGAAAATCTTAGTGCTTGTTAATGAACACATGTACCTGCTTGCAAGCAAAAAGCACTGCAACCACCATTTTCAGAACCTCTTGTCCATTTCTATGGATGCAGGAAGCTCCTGATATAGCAGTTTCTCCAGCTGTTATTTTGGGCTTCAGCTGATTCAACAGTGCTGCTTTCTTTCCTACCTACAGCTGCAGGCAGTTGTAGCTGGTTATTTCATTTGAGTGAGCAATGTTCTTTGGGTTATGTTGGCTCAGGGGTGTTAATAGGGTTCAGATGTCCCTAGGCTCACAGAACCTTGTGCTCATTGTCCCTTCTCGGCTCATTCTGTTGCAGTACATGAAAGCAAAACAGTATTGAAATCTTGAACATCTTGAATCTTGCTAGTGTTCTGTGCCCTTTTCTTGTTTGGACTAGAGTGGATTTTCTTTTTCTACCACGTGTCCCAATACCACTTGTCAGGATTTTTTTTTTCCCCCTCCACATATAGTAGTTATCTGGGGTTGGTAGTAGTGTTTTTATTTCTGTTTTCAAGCTAATTACCCTTCAGACATTATTTTGTATTTGCTGAATCTTTCAGAGAAGATACATTGCAAGTTTTTCCCCTGTAAGGTGTCATTTGGTAGGATATCTTTAATATTCATGTCTTGTTGAGGAAATCTCCCAGCCTTTCATATTTAAGTAATCAACTTTTTCATTTTCCTGTGAATGACTTCCTAAGGTCTTCTATTTGAACATGACTTGCATCACAGTTAAAGGCTGAGCACCTAGGAATTTACTGGAAGAGCCTGAAAGCAATGGTTCCTCCTGCATGAGGTGTTCATCGCCTGTAAGATGAAGGTTCGCTGGGATGTGAACGGCGGTGACTCTCTTACAATGGGCTTGTTCTTGCTAACTAGTCTGGAGTGATGTGCATGGGGTCTTGTCCATGCCCTTCAAAATGCAGAGAGTCTTCTTTCCTGAAAAGCTGTGTTTCTAACCATTCCGCAGGAGTGACCTTACGTTGCTGAAGTGGCTAAGCCATCCTTACATTACTTGGCATGTGAAAATGCTCGTTTATCTACTTGTCTTAAGAGTTACTAGGGGCAGGAAAACCTTGTTGTTTGGTGTTGTCACAGAATACTGTACTATTCTTGTGGCAGCATAATGCTGAACAGAAGTTCAGAAATTAAGAACAGAAGGAGTCAAGGGTTACAGAAATATGACTAGCTGGCAGACTGATTCAGTCACTTAAGGAGCTGTTGCTATGTGTGTATGTTTACCTCAAAAGCAAGACTAAAAATAATTTTTAAACTACTATTGAAAAAATACAGGGTTTGAGGTAGCCTGTGGTACTCTGCTTACAAAGCAGAATTAAAATGTAACACACATAGATTTAAACCGTCACTTCTTGTAGTTGAGTTGGCCAAGGGTATAGATATTCTTGTACTCAACTGGTGGGAAGTAACGCCTTAACTGGAAGTAGCCTGTTTGCTTTCATTTGTGGGACCCCCGTCTGATGTGGAGACATCAATGAGGACATTTGTCACATATTAACACATAACTAATATTTCAGGGTTGCTTGTTCTTCAGACTTGTATTCTGACCAATATTAGTTTCTCGATAAGCAAAGCAGAAGGGAATCTGGATCATCTGTACCTTGCTGATACTCTTGACATATAGCCTGTTCCTAAAAAAAAAAGAGGGAGGGGAGGTTTTAAATGTTCTCTGAACATTGGATTTACTGGTCAAAGTCTTTGAAAAGGGTTAACTTGGGAGGTTAACTCATTTCTGACATGGCAAGCACTGTTTATATTTTAAAAATGATAAACCTAGGCCCTTTGTTAAAGAACAGAGATTTGGTTGTGTAAAGTTTTCAAGATGGAAGTTATATAGGTACTCATCAAGACAAGTGTTTTTACTGCAAAGGCTTCCCTGTTTTTCTTCATCTGCTACTGAAAACTGGCTAAAATAGTGGCGCAAGCTGGCTTGGATCCCTTGGATGATGTCTTTAAGTAGGTGGAAGAAGCAAGAGAGGACATGATCCTTCAGCTACATATTGTCCACTACTTAGCATTACCTTCCTAGCTGACAAGTTTGAGCTCAGAACTGGTTTCAGATTCATGGTTGCTATATTTTGTGCCCTTTTCCCCTTATTTGATAGACTAAGGAGTTGAACCCTAAAATAATTTTTTTTCTACATAAACTATTTTTGTGAGTCGCATCCCCTGACATACAGCTCTCCTGAGGAATGCAAATACTTAGCTTTCCAGATACTACAGAGTACATCTGAAGCTTTGGTCTGCGATTCTGATGTACTTCTTTTTCCCTACCAGACTGCAAGAAGGGCTAATAGTAGTTCTCTAGGTAATCATGTTTTTCCCTCTCCTTGTGTTTGTGATGTGCCAAATATTTTAAATACAATTCTATGGGTTGTAACCATATAGAGTACTTAGTTCATGAAAATGATGTCTTTGTTGAAATGTGTGTGGTCCAGGAATGCTAAGCCTTGTTACAGTATTGTTGGTGCAGTTGTGCCATACAGCAATCTCTACAATTTGTGCTTGGCTTTTAGACTCCTTAAACATAGACAGTGTACAGCGAGTCGCAGCACTACCACCACATAACTGAGGGTAGCTTACAGTTTTTTAGTGTTTTACTATTTTTCTTTTTAGAAATAGACTAATCAAAATGTGGCTATTTTTGAATTTTACTTTATCCAGGACAGAACATCTGATTTTTTTTTTTTGCCTGATTAATCTATCACTTTGTGTTTTCTAAAGCCTTGAGATCCTGTGCTTTTACATATATTTGCTTAAGTAATGCAAGGAGGAAAGCACTCTGGAGAATCAGACTGGGGCTTCTGTTGACGTTTACAGGATTCGCTGTTGCACTAGCTACCTGTTTCACAGCTCCCTCTGTGAGCAGAGAGCTTTGCAGCTGCCTTGGAAAGGAAGTAATGGTAGAAATGCAAGTCAGACAAATCCAGCCTAGGGCTCTCCTCCTAGGCTAGTCATGCTGGCCCAGGTTACAGGCAGTGAAATCTGCTCTTAACACTGTACAAGGTGACAGATCAGACAGAGGTGCTTATCCTGTGGATGTCTAAAGTTTTGGAAAGATAATTGCCACCAAAAATTTGAATGCAAGAAGAACCAGTGCAAGACTGTTTCAAACCTGAGTTAAGCTGACAACCAGTGGAAGCTCTCCACAACATTGTTAATCTTTATCCAGACTATGAATGCAAAATAGTTGCATTGTTTTATTGGAAATATAAAGTATTTCCTGTGTGAAAATAAACATCTTTTACGTAAGTGACATTTTTCTTGTCATTTAGCTTCAACACTACGAAACTGAAGGTATTTAATTAATCTTGTTAACTTTCTACAGTGATTTACTAATTAACTATTTCAATATTTTATTAGCTCCTTTCTTTTTTTTCTGTGCTCCAAGGGGTACTTAGGGTCAGGAAGCACAAAATAACTAACCTGAAGGCAGTAAAGTTGCAGTGTATTGGCTTTGCTCCTAAAGATTTCCAGGGATTTAAAGTACCTTCTCTCTCTCCATCTAGAAGGGGAAGAGGGTGTAACCTAGGACAGGGAAATTTTGCTTGGGGGTTTGTGTTTTTGGGACAGAGCCATGGTTTGCTGATTTGTTAAGTAAAGGTATAGCTTCATTGTCAGTGTAAACGTGATGGAACAGCAGCGCAAAGAGGTGTTCTTGCCTAAAACCAGCCTCCCTATGGGCTTGGGAGAGCCCCTCTGCCAGCCATGCAAGTGTGGCTGTATGGTCAGCCAGGTCAGCTGCGTGTCCTGCTGGAAACTAATCCTAACTGCAGACAGGGAAGGAAGAGCTGAGAGAACAGGGATAGGGTGTGAATTGCTTTTGTTCAAAATAACAAAATTACTTGGTTCTCCTCGTGGCCTTTTTAAGCGCTGGTAGGAGCAGTTAGTGGGCAAGAGAGCATGTGGGGAGTTGGGCTGTGTGATTCCTGCAGGGGAAAGGCTAAGTCTCAGTCTAAGCCAGCTGTGAACCAGATCCTCTTCTGAGCTGTAGCGGTTTCTCTCCCTGCACAGAGGCTAGTGACTTCAAAACTTGGAAAGTGTTAATTCCGGTGATCAAGGGGAAGAACAGTAGAATGAGTGAAATCTCTTGGTCTGCTGCTTGAAGTTTCTGCTGGTATAGCCTTTACTGACAGGCTTCCCCTGATAAGTTGGTTTATTCTTGACCTTGTTGTCCTCTAGCAAAAGAAAACAGAATCTGATCAGGTCTCTTCTAATTAGCTTCACTCTTTTTAACACTTAAACAATATTGTACTTACTATGTACTGAAAAGTAGTAGTAAAATCGGATGACACTGATATTGCTGGTTTGAATACCAGTCTTTTGGACTGGTGTTGGAAAATTAGTCTACTTTTTTCAGTTAGTCCTCTGAGACTCCTTCCTGGTATTATGTAAGGCCATGGAAGCTTATCTTACAGAAAAGAAATGGTAAGCTTTTTTCCTTACTTAGTCTCTTCCCTTTTATTTTTTGAATTTGCATCACTTATACTTCTGTGGCTATGTCCCTTTCCAGTCCAGGGTTGTGTATTGGTAAATCTTTCCCCTGAGGGACAATTTATGCTTACTCTGAATAACAATTTGCCAGATAGGTAATGCTATATTAGCTTGTTTGCATCTGCATGTCTTTAGGAAATCTGAATATATGCTCCCAGTAGGAGTCTGAGAAGTGATGACTTTAGCTTGTGGTTCAGTTTTACTTCACTTTTACCTCCTTCCAGCAGCAGTTGTTGGCCTTGGTCCTATTCTTTCCTTTTTTCACTGTCTTCAGTATTGTACCCTTGGCCAAGCTGTTAAACTTACCAATTCAGCAGGAAAAATATATCCTCCCTAAAAAGATATTTTCAGGAAAAGAAGTAATTACTCCTGGTGGGATCTGACAAATCCCCAAAAAAGAGCTAGTGCGAAAGGGCTAGGCAGAACTGCCTGGCAGGATGCAGGGAGTGGCGGGGCAATGAGTCTGTCCCCCTTGTGATGGAAGCAGGCTGCTGGGTTTAGTATCTTGTGTCCCTTCAGTGTCATTCTTTTCAGTTTTAATGTTGTTCATGTTGGGTATACTTGCGAACTCTGAGTAGTACTGCTGTACAGCTGTCCTGAGCAAGCAGGCATAATATTTACATGGGCAAAAAATGTAAGAGGACTCTGCTTGAAATGACATACATTCTTCTGTGCAGCCACAGTGCACTGCCATGTGTTTTATATGGTATGTCTAGTAGTTAACTGGCTTACTAAAAAATAGTCTCTTCTGCATCTACTGCTGTCCAACAAACTGTTTTAATTTGTGTCTTTGTTCAGAGACTGACATAAGTCTCTTTTCTCTGCCATGCCAATAAAAGACATGCTTCAGATTCAAGTGGTTTCTCCCAGGAGTGACCTATTTGTAGCTAATCTTTTCTTACGTTGTCTTTCTACTAGACTGTGTCCCATGGGTACAAATTGCAGCAGATCAGCAGCACTACCTGTGGCATAAGGTAAAGGGATAAATAACTCTGTTCAAGCCTTTCCCAGCTGTGTCTGTGGCTTTAATAAAAGGAGGCAGAGTTCCTACTGCTTAGTTTTTGCTGGCTCTAGTATTTGTCTGATCATCCAGTAAATCAATTCAGCCTGCTAAAAGACCAGAGACTAATCTAGCAAAAAGTCTGTGTTTCAGGCTTTTGTTTTGTTTCCATTTTTTGCTGAGTTCATAGGCTGAACTGACTTGCTTTCTGATCCAAGGGGTTGGTAGAGAGGGGAAGAGGAGGTGAGACTGTTCCTGCTTGCCAAGTGGCAAACCATGTAATTAAGCTCAGCTGTGAAGCAAAAGGCTGGAAACCCACAGCCTGAGCTGATCTAACTGCTGGGTACTGGTTGGGTCGGTCTCCACCAGCTGAGCTTAACAAAAGGCCTATCAAATGCCAGAGGTGAAAGAGTACTGGATCTAACTGTAAAGTTGGCACAGACAGCCACGGAGCTATAGCTAGAGAAGACAGGCGGAATTAACAGTGCAGTGCTGTATTGTGTTGTGCACTGAAGTCTTTTGCATTTGAAGTAGTTATTCTGTCAACGAATATTTTTCACTTTCTTATGCTCTTAGGCTTCCATACATCAAAACTTGAGAGCGGGGAGTACTAAACTTGCCTTCAAGATCAGATTGCAGGCTATGCATGAGTTACTGTGTATCTACTTTGTGCAACTATTCTAGCTCTTCCTCCTCTTTAATGAGGCAGGTCTCAGTGTGGGCTTGAGGAGTCTGCAGAGTTGATTTGACTCCACATAGGACATGGGCATCAAATACTTCCAGAGTATTCTGGACCTGTTTCTGAACCAGGGTAGGGTTTTTTGTTTGTGTTTTTTTTGTTTTGGTTTTGGTTTTTAGTGTGGCTTTTTTTCCCCCTGCCTCCCTTTCTATCATTGTTTCTGCAAGAGTAGTTTCAGTCATGGCTGTCTACCTTATTTTTCATAACCTGGATATTCTGATACCTTAGATCAATAAAGTACTATCACCTGAAGGTCTTCAGAGAAAATTGTGACTGCATGCATGTGCAGATGTTCTTGGGAGATTTAACACTCCCCAGCTTTCCTGGGATGTGGCCAAACTTGCTTATCTCCTTTTGATAAAGGCGTTTAGTTATTGTGATTGATTCTAACGTTTCTTCCTCCTTTCAGCATTTTCTACACAATGCTATTGTAAGAGCTATGTATTAGGACATGTTGTGACTCTGAGCAGTAGACTTAAATGAGGTTTTTGGACAAGAATTTTGATGCTTGGCCCCAGTATATTTGTGGAAAGCTTGAGAACTTCCATTTTATATCCATAGGTTGCATTTAATACTTCATTGAATTCAAATCTTGGATGCTAGCTATAGTTTGTTCGTGTTAAGTGTCACTACTGCCTTCCTTTCCCACGGTTCAAGAAGCCTGGAAATGTAAGGGTTAGTAGCAGCTTTGCAAAAGGTACCAAACATTTTTGAAACTTAGGTGACCCTAAGTATGTCTGACTGTTCGTCTGTAAGATGCAAATGCATTGGTGGTGAGGTAGACAGCTACTTTTTATATATACAACAAAAGAAAATTGTAAATACTGTACCAAAAGTGCAGAATAACATATTCAAATACATCCTTGTAATTTCAGGGGACTTAAATTACCATCAGTGGTCTTGGCAGATGGCCAAAGGCACAGTTGGCTTCTGGAACTCTTCCAGCTGCTAATGGAAAGTGTGTTCTGATTAAATTTAACTGTGGCCACTGAGTCTTGGTCTGCATGTTTCTGTATGTGTTAAAATGTATATCTTTCTAGCTATTAATATTTCATTTAAAAATCTATTTTAATACTGAAAGGCAGCTCTACGATATCCTCACAATATGGATCCTTCCTATATGTTAAGTGCAGTAGAGGCTGCAGTCCACTACATCACATTTTCTAGGGCTCTACTGTAAAAACTAGCTGTTCTAAAAACTTTAAAATATTTGTGTTGGCAGCCTCAAATCCTCCCAAGAAGCACTGCTGCATTAGTTATATCAAGTCTGTTCTATAGTTGACATAATTTAACTGGTTAAAACCCAAAATCTAAGAGTTGTAGCATGGTAGATGGGTCATTTGACAAGACTTCAGGCTTGTAGTTTGGACACAAGCCTGCTGGATCAGTTGTCTGTTCATCTATTTTACTGTAGCTGACATGGTTGCAAAGAAATAGAATGATAGGGTGATCCTTCATACTTCAAGATACATCAGTGAAGGGAAGAACATACTAAAGCAAGGTGGTAGGATGAGGTTATTCTTTTGTTTGGAAGAAACTGAGTTTCTCAAACTTTAGACCCCAAAGAATAAATACATAATTGTTAGCCTAATGTCAGAGACAGGTCTAGTTCTGCAGGTGCGTTCCTGTTAAAATAGTTACACTTGCTTTTTACTTTGATACCACAACTAGATTGGGAGAAGGGGAGAGTAGATTACTGTATAGCATTTGTATGAGTGCTGGTATGATCCTACAGAGTAGGTGGCTATATATTGGATTAGTTCAGCTTTCTATGTAGAAGTACGTTAGGATTTTTTCTGTTCTGGGTTTGTCAGGTCAAGGAGTCAATGTAATTGAATTCAGAAGCAAAAAAAAAAGGTGAGGAAATACTTACTCTGGAACATAGCTTAGATAATAGATGGAAAAGTATAACTGCATGAGTGTCTACAAAAATGAATGGCTATGCCTCAGTAAACTTCTTGTTAAAGAATTGTTGATGAGAAGACTTCAGATAAGGCCGTATCTGTAAAAGAAATATAGAAGTCAGCCATCTGAATTACTTGAGGAAACTCCCTAGGTTCTCAGTTCTTGCTTAGGTGGTTTTGGTTCCCAATTATTAATATATAATTTTACACTACAGTGACATAACTGTAATGGTGTCATACAGATAGGTTTTAGTGTGTTTGAACTACCCTTGTCATTCTTTCAGTATTGTTAAGTTCCATAATTTGTGATGTTTTAGTGTGCTATTATATATGCTAAGTTGTTATAGAGATTTATGAATTCTAAATAACTATTTATGAAAAAATGATGGGTCTGATTCATTGCTGCACTTCTTTCTCCAGTCTTTGTTTTGGTCCTTGCATTGGTTAGCTTGCAAATTGTTGGAGGTGAGCAGGAAGAAGTCTATGTGTAGCGTAGCAAGGCTTCTAAGTTCCTGCTAAACTTCATGATGTTTCTGATGAGACTCCAGCAATGCTCACCATGTTATATCTTTAAGCAAGACTCCTGTGTCTTTGCTACGCATTTTTTTCTTAATGCTGAAGAGGTGAACCAAGACTGTATGTATACTGAGGGGAAGCTACTGTGGGCATAATAGTACTTTGACTCTTAAGAAATGGGAATGTGTGTTGTGCAGAAGAGCTAGAAAAATTAAATTATTTTGAGGCTAAGACAATTAAAACCAAGGCTAAAGCTAAGGGAGGTAAACCTAGGGAACTATGTTCTGTCCCTCACTGAAAAAAACAAGGTTAAATGACTTGCTAGTTAGCATGATGTGGTGAGTATTAGATACATTTATTTCAGTGTGTTTTAAAGCCAATGTTCTAGTCTGAAGAAATATTGAAAACTTGGAAGTCAAGTGTGAATGTCAAGTGGATGTTAAATATGCCAAATGCTAAGATTTTATTTTAAACCCTGAGGTTTTTGGGGAAGATGAAAGAAATAAAAATAATTTGTCTTGTGGATAAATCAAGGTCCTGCCTTCACACTCTGGAACCACAAAGTAACCTGTTTCAAAATGCATTAGCCTCATTCTAAGCACCATTATTCTAGGAAATGATGAGAAAACCACTGGCTTCTATGAAGCAGGGAATTTAGCTGGTTCCACTCCTTCCTCTCTTAAAAAGCACCAAAAAGAACAGTATTGTGCCCCATGCTCACTCTAGTTTCTGCTTTTCCTTACTATGTAAATCACTGTGGGGGGATACCAACTTATTTACAGTGGTAATTGGAGGAAGCAAGCTTGATAGAGAAGTACTTATAATTGTGGGTATTTCCAGCTTTTTCTTTGTAATATGCTTTATAATTTCAAAAAGTTGTTTGTTGCCTTTTGTCTGAACCGAGCATTTGTGATTTAAAGGGCACTTACTGCAACTACTTACTGATGCAAAATGAAAGCAAGGGGAAGCTGAGCACAGAAAATTCATGAAAGGAACATGATACTCTGCAGCAAGTGGCTTAAAGTCTATAGTGTGCTCATGTGGATCTGGCTATTCTTACTCAAAATTGTATAAACTTAAGCATATTAATGATAATTTGGTCACAACAACCCCCTGCAATGCTACAGGCTTGGGGGAGAGTGGCTGGAAAGCTGCCCAGCAGAGAGGGACCTAGGGGTGCTGGTCGACAGCCAGCTGAACATGAGCCAGCAGTGTGCCCGGGTGGCCAAGAAGGCCAACAGCATCCTGGCCTGCATCAGAAACAGTGTGGCCAGCAGGACTAGGGAAGTGATTGTGCCCCTGTACTCAGCACTCGTGAGGCTGCACCTTGAATTCTGTGTTCGGTTTTGGGCCCCTTGCCACAAGAAGGACATTGAGGTGCTGGAGCAGGTCTAGAGAAGGGCAACGAAGCTGGTGAAGGGTCTGGAGCACAAGTCTGATGAGGAGTGGCTGAAGGAGCTGGAGTTCTTTAGTCTAGAGAAGGGGAGGTTGAGAGGAGACATTATCTCTCTCTACAACTACCTGAAAGGAGGGTGTAGTGAGGTGGGTGCTGGCCTCTTCTCTAAAGTAACAAGTGATAGGACAAGAGGAAGTGGCCTCAGGTTGCGCCAGGGGAAGTTTAGGCTAGATATTAGAAAAATTTCTTCACTGAAGGAGTGATCAGGCATTGGAACAGGCTGCCCAGGGAAGTGGTGGAGTCACCATCCCTGGGGGTGTTCAAGAAATGTGTAGATGTGGTGCTTAGGGACATGGTTTAGTGAGTTAGGTGGTATTGGCTTGACAGTTGGACTTGATGATCCTTGAGGTCTTTTCCAACCTTAGTGATTCTATGGTTCCATGATTCTTGTTTGTGAATGGTTTTGTGTATTTGTCAATAATCCACATGGACCCTGTCTACAAGGGTGTGTCACATGGCTTGAATTTATTGACTTCCATTAAACTACTCCACAGTCTGGATAATAACGTTGTAGGGTTTGGGGGTTTTTTGATGTGTGGTTTTTTTAATTCACATATAACTTACTTATGTGGAAACTGGATTTATTCCAGTGCTGATATCTTGCAATGAGAACCTGGGGAACAAATAAAGTTCAGCTACAACTTTATATGTAAAAAAACATCTGACAGATCTAGAAGAGCCTTAAATCTAACTTTATCAAGTCCATGCTGCTTCATCTTTGGAATTTTTTTGTCCCCTACACTTTTCTTTTTAGGGGATAGAGACATAAGAGTCAATGTAAGTGTCTGCTTGTGTAATGTGAGTACTGTGGTGTGGACCAGCTGTGCTTATTACACACCTGCCATCACACAGCATGGCTCAGAAATGGTAGGTGAGGGCAGACTAGTTTGTATTCTTTAAAGGAAGATTTAAGCCTTTCTCATCTCCCGTACATTGTCAAATACATGTATCAAAGTCTACATTATTCAAAGAGATGCTATAAAATAAAGAAGACAACTTCATAAAAAAAAATCAGACAGCTCTTAAGACCTAAACCTCTCAAGATGACATGGAGCCTAGTGAAGGAGATGGAGATAGGATATGGAGATCACATCTGAAGCAGAGCACCAGTGTGTGCCATCTAGCAGGAGAATTGCAAAACGGCACAAGAAAGCTGGATAGTACAAAGGAGACAACTGGAAGGAAGGAACGAAGGAAGACAACTGCCTTCCAAACAAAAAATAGAAGAAATGTTCAAACGAGTTACATAAAAATCACGAGTCTAGTTGTCTACATGTAGAATCACACTGAAAAGTTTGCGGTTAAAAAAGGCATCAAAACTGAAAGAATGCGTTCTTCCTACTGATCAGGAAGCTTCCAAACTGCCTGTACAAGTTGCTGATCATCAGGATGTAAACAGAGCACATGTAGTAAGATACAGCCTTTGCAGATAATTTTTGTCTCTGTTCAGTGGGGAGAAAAAGGGAGGTATTCTGGCTTCTGAACTCTTCTTTGGAAAGGACTCCTCAACTGGTGGGTCTAACACAGTAGAGCCAGAGAAGAGTTTGTGGAAGTAGCTGACAATGTGGTCAGCAGCAAAGTACCAAGACAGGGTGATATTCATTCTGGTTGTAAAACCTCAGATGAAATAGATGAATTACTGATGGTTTGTAAATTCTTGTCTAAATTGACCATAGTACCAGGGGTGTAGATAAATTTTGGCATCACTCCTGCCATTCTCTAAGGCAGACAGACTAGCACTTGCAGGGCTGTAATCCTAATGTCCGAAT
This sequence comes from Pterocles orientalis, assembly GCA_011057875.1. NCBI lineage: Eukaryota > Metazoa > Chordata > Aves > Pterocliformes > Pteroclidae > Pterocles > Pterocles orientalis. The sequence continues at coordinate 163,522 of WKFP01014891.1, read as the reverse complement.
CGGAGAGATTGGAAAAAGATCTAGTCCCATCTCCCTGCTGGAGCAGGAGCACCTAGATCAGATCACACAGGAATGCATCCAGGCGGGCTTTGAATGTCTCCAGAGAAGGAGACTCCACAATCAAATTAGTAGCGTTATTTATGCAGATATCCACCGCTTCTGTTCTTTATTATAGTCTCTGCTTGGGAAAAGTCAATGTAAACCTGTCTTGCAACCTTGTGGAGGTTGTTGAAGGGCCTGTAACCATGTCGATATGAGTCACTGAGTTTCATCAGTTTAGCCTCTGAGGCTTCAATCAGTTTTGTGTTAGACACTGTTCAAAAGGCTTGTCAATGTGAGGGAGGCAACTGATAATCAAGACCTGTGTTTAGTCTTTGCTTTGCCATCTAATCTTGGTGCTTTCAGTTGTCCACCTGGATAATTGAAATGATGAACCTTGCTTTTCCTTTTAAAA
>WKFP01014891.1:148916-160199 GCA_011057875.1 Pterocles orientalis | reverse complement strand
CAGAGAGGGACCTAGGGGTGCTGGTCGACAGCCAGCTGAACATGAGCCAGCAGTGTGCCCAGGTGGCCAAGAAGGCCAACAGCATCCTGGCCTGCATCAGAAATAGTGTGGCCAGCAGGACTAGGGCAGTGATTGTGCCCCTGTACTGAGCACTGGTGAGGCTGCACCTTGAATCCTGTGTTCAGTTTTGGGCCCCTCACCACAAGAAGGACATTGAGGTGCTGGAGCAGGTCCAGAGAAGGGCAACGAAGCTGGTGAAGGGTCTGGAGCACAGGTCTCATGAGGAGCGGCTGAAGGAGCTGGAGTTCTTTAGTCTAGAGAAGGGGAGGTTGAGAGGAGACCTTATCTCTCTCTACAACTACCTGCAAGGAGGGTGTAGTGAGGTGGGTGCTGGCCTCTTCTCTAAAGTAACAAGTGATAGGACAAGAGGAAGTGGCCTCAGGTTGCGCCAGGGGAAGTTTAGGCTAGATATTAGAAATAAATTTCTTCACTGAAGGAGTGATCAGGCATTGGAACAGGCTGCCCAGGGAAGTGGTGGAGTCACCATCCCTGGGGGTGTTCAAGAAATGCATAGATGTGGTACTTAGGGACATGGCTTAGTGAGTTAGGTGGTGTTGGGTTGACGGTTGGACTTGATGATTCTTGAGGTCTTTTCCAACCTTAGTGATTCTATGGTTCCATGATTCTTGTTTGTGAATGGTTTTGTGTATTTGTCAATAATCCACATGGACCCTGTCTACAAGGGTGTGTCACATGGCTTGAATTTATTGACTTCCATTAAACTACTCCGCAGTCTGGATAATAATGTTGTAGGGTTTGGGGGTTTTTTTGATATGTGTGTTTTTTTAATTCACATATAAATTACTTATGTGGAAACTGGATTTATTCCAGTGCTGATATCTTGCAATGAGAGAAGAACCTGGGGAACAAAGTTCAGCTACAACTTTCTATGTAAAAAAAAATCTAACAGATCTAGAAGAGTCTTAAATCTAACTTTATCAAGTCCATGCTGCTTCATCTTTGGAATCTTTGGAATTTTTGGAATTTTTTTCTTTTTAGGGGATTGAGACATAAGAGTCAATGTAAGTGTCTGCTTGTGTAACATGAGTACTGTGGTGTGGACCAGCTGTGCTTATTACACACCTGCCATCACACAGCATGGCTCAGAAATGGTAGGTGAGGGCAGACTAGTTTGTATTCTTTAAGGGAAGATTTAAGCCTTTCTCATTTCCTGTACACTGTCAAATACATCTATCAAAGTCTACATTATTCAAAGAGATGCTATAAAATAAAGAAGAAAACTTCATAAAAAAAAAAAAAACAGACAGCTCTTAAGACCTAAACCTCTCAAGATGACATGGAGCCTAGTGAAGGAGATGGAGATAGGGTATGGAGATCACATCTGAAGCAAGCACCAGTGTGTGCCATCTAGCAGGAGAATTGCAAAACGGCACAAGAAAGCTGGATAGTACAAAGGAGACAACTGGAAGGAAGGAACGAAGGAAGACAACTGCCTTCCAAACAAAAAATAGAAGAAATGTTCAAACGAGTTACATAAAAATCACGAGTCTAGTTGTCTACATGTAGAATCACACTGAAAAGTTTGTGGTTAAAAAAGGCATCAAAACTGAAAGAATGCGTTCTTCCTACTGATCAGGAAGCTTCCAAACTGCCTGTACGAGTTGCTGATCATCAGGATGTAAACAGAGCACATGTAGTAGATACAGCCTTTGCAGATAATTTTTGTCTCTGTTCAGTGGGGAGAAAAAGGGAGGTATTCTGGCTTCTGAACCCTTCTTTGGAAAGGACTCCTCAGCTGGTGGGTCTAACACAGTAGAGCCAGAGAAGAATTTGTGGAAGTAGCTGACAATGTGGTCAGCAGCAAAGTACCAAGACAGGGTGATACTCATTCTAGTTGTAAAACCTCTGATGAAACAGATGAATTACTGAAGGTGGCTTGTAAATTCTTGTCTAAATTGACCATAATACCAGGGGTGTAGAGAATGGCAGGTGTGATGCCAAAATTTATCTAAGGCAGACAGACTAGCACTTGCAGGGCTGTAATCCTAATGTCAGAATTGGAGAATTGGAGAGATTGGAAGGGACCTCAAAAGATCTAGTCCAATCCCCCTGCCGGAGCAGGAGCACCTAGATCAGATCACACAGGAATGCATCCAGGCGGGCTTTGAATGTCTCCAGAGAAGGAGACTCCACAATCAAATTAGTAGCGTTATTTATGCAGATATCCACCGCTTCTGTTCTTTATTATAGTCTCTGCTTGGGAAAAGTCAATGTAAAGCTGTCTTGCAACCTTGTGGAGGTTGTTGAAGGGCCTGTAACCATGTCGATATGAGTCACTGAGTTTCATCAGTTTAGCCTCTGAGGCTTCAATCAGTTTTGTGTTAGACACTGTTCAAAAGGCTCGTCAATGTGAGGGAGGCAACTGATAATCAAGACCTGTGTTTAGTCTTTGCTTTGCCATCTAATCTTGGTGCTTTCAGTTGTCCACCTGGATAATTGAAATGATGAACCTTGCTTTTCCTTTTAAAAGGACAGATGGACGGAAAGCTCTGCTGAAGAGTTTATTGTAAGAAGTAGATCTTGCCCTTGTCCTTGACACACCACCTCAGCTAAAATTAAAGATTGTTTCCTTGATTCAAGCAAAGTAATTGGCAGCTAGGTTAAGAGCCTTTCTCAAACACAGGATTTTTACAGATGACAGGTTGCAAACCTTTGTCAAGTGCTGCATCATCCAGCAGTGATGGTGCTTGCTTACATGGACCACTGGCTTCCTTTGGCATATATATACGTATCTACTGCTGTGTTAGCTCCATCTCATTCTCCTTTTTTAAAAAATGTAACTACTATGTGGTCTTGCATGGAGCGATATCATTGTCATTTACTTTGTGTATTAAGAGATGTGTAAGAATGAGTTACAATTTTAATTCTTTCCTCCAGCTTTTAGCTGAAGAGATGAATAAAGCACAACTGAGAAGTGACCTTTGATAAAAGTCCAAAGCTGCCACTTGTTCTGTTGGAGTCTTAATGAAAAAATGTAAGGCTGAAGCGAGATAAAGGAATTGCAATGAGTGGTCAGAGGCGGACAGTATGTAATCTTTTTACAGTATCTAATAAAAACAATAAAACTGCTTTGATGCTTTTACTTAGGCTTTAACAGGATCTGAGCAGTTACTAATCTGACTTTTATGAATAAAACATCAAAGTATTAAAGGAAAGTAATTAATGATTACTTGCCTACTTCTCTGTAATGTGTGATATATAGCACTAAGACTTTCTGTTCAGTGTACTATTCTTGTTATTTATGTGAAAGGTTTTTTAATTATTTATATGAACATTTTAATAAACAAAAGCAGTTTTCATATGACAGCCTGAAGTTTACATGCTTTGCATTCATTATATTCGTAATTGACTTGAAGCCTCTGAATAGTTTGGTCAGATTCTGTTGCCCTCTTACCATAAGTTACATCTTACGTGCTCTGTAAGACTATCATTAAAGTTGCTGAGTTAGATTGAGTTTATAGGAGAAGATTGTTTGAAAAACTAGTAATTGATATTGCTGGAAGTTAAGACATGCATCTCAATATCAAACCTCTTAAACCTCACTGATGTTACCATATGGTGTCTCAGTTATAAATAAACTCCCATGTATTCTCTGCAGTCTGTTACTCTAGTTGCTCTGCCTGAGAATGGAAATATACTTTGTTTTCCTTTATATGATAACTTCTCCTCCCTTTTTCTGTGTTTCCTACCTATTATTTTTATTTGAAATTCAAATATGTTGCCTACATGCTGAGGCACTATAATCCTATTCTGTCATCTTTGGTTTGCCCTATAATTTTACTTTTTGGGGTCTGTTTCTGCGAGCAACATTCTGTGTCAAAAGTTGTACTGATGGGTCTACAAATTGAAATTGAGACAGAGCTTTTACTTTAGTCAATTTGAATAATCTAAAAGGAAAGTTTGACTTTTTATTTTCCTTGACTACCTGTGAGTGAAAGGAGTTGCTCCTGACATATCAGGGTGACCAAAGGCAGCAGTTGCTCCTGTGAGCTCATCAGCATCAGGCTTCACCAGTATGGATGTTGTTGGTTCTATTCTCTGGCAGGGTGGCATCACAGCATATAATTGAAATGGGAAAAACCCTTCCACTTAGTGATTCTGAAAAAAAAATACTGTCTGCATCAGCAGACTTTTAATCTGTAGTTTTATTGGAGGATATTGAAGGTGTGTTTTAGGGTCATAATAGACTCGTCTCTTTATTTTGCCCCCTAATGCATACTTCCTACTCTAAAGCAGTTAATTTATGGTTGTACAACACCTTCGCCTCACAGAAGGCTGCTGTGTTGTGTTGTCAGAGAGCTGATCATGTTTCTGCTGTTTGTTGTCTTGGGTTAAGCTGAGACAGAGTTAACTTTCTTCATAATAGCTAGCAAGAGGCTTTAAATTGTATAAAAGAACCTGGGCTACAGTTCTACCACCTGTAGTTTACTCATGTTGAAGTATCTTGCTAGATCTAGTAACATAAATGTTTATAATCACTATGTTTTAAAAATGTTTTAGAGGGATCGAGGAGGGCAATATTTGCTGATCAGGGTCATTGGAAGAAGGTCAGAAGACAACTGTATTGACTTGCAATCAGGGTAACGAATGCTAAGTGACTTTGTGCCATTTGAAGAGATTGTTAAAGATTTGTAACATTTTTGGTGAGATCCTTTTAATAGCTTTCGTTGCACAATTTAATTCAGTTATTCCTGAATTAAGACTGTCAGTTTCAAAAAAATTATCGATACCTATATATCACTAAGTCTGTAGGAGGAAAATCTTTCCCAGGAGATGGGATAGTTAATCTTCTTTTTAGTATGCACTGTGAAACAAATGGCTGTCTTGAGTCAGCTCTACAGCAGCAACAGGAAAGGAAGCTAGACTTTCTGCACCCCCAAGTGCCAGGACATGTAGGAGGGGAGACTGAAACTGCTAAGCCTGAATACCTCGACATTCCTCCTACCCATATTTATAAGTCTTATTCTAGTCTACATGTCTTTTTACCCTTTTCTTGGCTTTAACTGTCTGTTCATTCCTTTTCCATTCCTCTAGTGATCCCAATAAATGTGAATATATATATAGCTTTGTTTCTGTCCTAAATTTTGTACTCAAAATTACTTCATAATACTTAAACTTTAACAAATTGTAAAATACCTCAGGCATAAGAGGGTTTTAATAAAATGTTTTTGGGTTTTTCTTAGGCTTCTCTTAAGATCTATCGTTCATGGAACTAAGGAGAATTTTTTGGGACTTTCCAGATACACAGATATATTCTGACTTCAGATTTGATGTGTGTATCATGGAATTAATCTGCAAACCAGTTGGGCAGAATATTTCTGTACAGTAATATTTGCTGCATTGGAGCTCACAAGTGACATCAAGCTGCATTCCTAACCAACCTTGATCATGCTTAAAAAGAAACAGGGTCCCATAAGCTCCTTTAACTCCTTGGAATAGCAGAAAACTATCCTGTTTCTCCTCCCTGTTTGAAAGTTTAAGCAGCTTGTGAGGAGTGGGGTGGCTGGATGCAGTGGGAGAAGGCAGCAGGAACTTCCCTTTTTGGCACTGCTTGAGCTGTTATATAGGCTTCATAAAAGGCAATGAGCCATGCTCTTAAAATCCTCATGGATTTTCAAGAATTTAGCACCTTCCAAAGTCTGAACTTAAACTGTTGCTAAAATTTGAAAGCAGACACCTATCTTTAAAGAAGTCTGTACTTTCTTGTTCTTTTTCCATACATAAATGTAAGAGATTGTGTTGTGGTTTTGTGTGGGGGGGTTTGTCTGGTAGCAGGGAGGGGCCACAGTAATGGCTCCTGTAAGTAGCTGCTAAAGGTTTCCCTGGACTCCAGCTCTGCTGGCAGCAAGGGAGGGGCTGCAGTGGCAGCCCCTGTAAGTGACTGTTAAGGCTTCACCCCCACCCCCTGTCTCCAAGGGTTTAGTAATGGGGGAGTGGGGGAAGGGTACCACTGATCTAGCCCCTGTAAGAAACTGCTGGAAGCTTCCCCAGCTTCAGGCTGGACCCACCCCAGGCCAGGGCTGAGCCACTTGGTGCCTCTGCAAATGACATTGAAGAGGGGGTTGGGGTGGCCCTGGGCAGGGCCTGGCTCAGGCGGGCCAGCCCAGCCATCCAGCCGCCTGCCTGGCTTACGTGAACCAACCTGCCATAGCCCAAGCCTCTGCCACGGCTCACCCGAGAGTTAGTTTCCTCGGGAGCCAATGAAGACCTGCGGCGGAAAGAGAAGCAAGATATTGAGATGAAAGGACCACAAGACACTCGGGTCAGCAAAGGAGAGAGAGCAAGAAGGAGAGAGCGTGCTTCCGTCACTTCCCCTGCAGCGTGGTGAAGACTCATGGTGAAGCACGGTTTGTCCCTCGGTGCAGCCCATGAGAAGATGCAGCCGTGGAGGACCCCACGATGGAACTAGAAGCCCCCACCAGAGCCGGGCAGTTCTTAAGGGACTGTGGCCCATGTGGAAAAGGGCTCACGCTGGAGCAGTTTTTGAGAAGGACTCTCCTGTGAGAAGGGACCCCACATTGCAGCCAGGACTGTGAGGAGCCCTCCCCTGAGGAGGAAGGAGCGGCGGACTGACTGCATCCCCCATTCCCTGCCCCCCGAGCCGCTGGGGGGGAGAAGGTACAAAACAAAGCCTTTGAGCTTTGGGAAGAAGGGAGGGGTGGGGGAGAAGTGCCTTTTTAAGATGAGGTGTCTCTTTCTCAGTATCTTGCTTCTTGTTGTAAATGGTTAATAAATTCAGTTGTTTTCTTGTTCTTCCCAAGTCGTGTTGATTTCTTGCCCGTGACCCTAAGTGGTGAGTGAAACCCTCCCTGTCCCTGCTTCAGCCCACCAGGTGTTTAGCAAAACCTGTCCCTGTGGCTTTATAAACCATGACAGATTGGAAGAGGCAAATAGAGAATAAATAAAGCCTTGTTGTGACACAGTGTGGTAGAAGGAATACAAGCTGTTTCTCTGGTTAGGGAATCCTAGCCTGGCAAAGTTGGTCCAGTCATTCAATAACCATCAGCCATGAAAACTCTGCTTGGAACTCCTGTGTTCTACTTAATTCTGATTATTTGAAGGAAAAACACTCTAGTGCAGATTTATTTATCATAATTGAGTAAAGGGGAAAGGAAATAACTTGTACATCTGATGGCTTCCCTGGAAGGCACACAAGCTTACGGTGCTGGATGGGGTAGAATACACTCACTGGGTGGTGGCTAAAGGGCAAGGGAGAGGAGGTATTGCAAGACTGATTGCCCAGCAGAACTGACTCAATAATGAGCAAGTATTTTTGGACTTCAGAAGTATTTGGAGAAGCTTGGAAGAAATATTAATGTGTTTGAGTCTAAGGAAGGAGAAAGCTGTGCTTGCATTCTTCAAGACTTCCTATGCAAAATTAATCAGAGTAGGTCCTTGTGTAGTTACTGGTTACTGTGTGCTGGGGCAGGAGGGGACATGGAGAAATATGACTCAGATTCAAAATGTTGTGTGTTGAAAACATCTGTTGAAGTAAATGAGAAAGGTCAAGTTAGTCCTAAATTCAATGGTACCAATACATCTTCAGTAAAAACTTCAACATTAATTTTCTGGTAATAAAGCAAGTTAAGTTACTGTCTTCTGTTCTCACTTGACACGTGCACAAGTACATGTGCAATTATAAGGTTTAAGTCTGTTGTTATCCCTACTAATATTTTCACTTTGCAATTTTGTTGAGATAGGAATTTTCCCCTAAATGTTTTATAGCCCAAGTACAGCAATAACAGTGGTAAGTGCTCCCCAAAATAAAAAATGCCTATGCCTTGTTTAGAGGGAAAACAAACAAAACCTACAAAAACAAAAGAGAGCTACAGAGTTTTGTAATGCCTTGGAAATTTAATTCTTAAAAGGCTACTTGTGCAGGTGAGTGGCAGATGTAAGAAGCAGGTGAGTGCTGGCTTCATGAGGAGCTGATGTGAAGGCAATTCTCTCCTTAGAGAGCAGGTACTGCCCTCCCTGTTTCTGACCTCAACAGAATGTGCCCATCCATTTTTTCGGATGGTTTCTTTCAGGTTTTGGAGGTTATATGAAATATACTTACAAAACATGTAGGTAACAGTGCTGTTCATAGCATAGAAGCTGTATTCCTAAAGGGTGATTTGAAGAAATCGGTGACTTCACTTGGAGCATGGGGGACACAGGATGGGACATTTTTCCTCTTCCAGACATCCTTTTCTCTAAAAGCTAAAAAATTCTAACCATTAGTACCTATGTGTATTGTTTTGAGGATCTGAATTGATCCTGCTGTATCCAGCTAATTACTGAGTGGACAAGGCAGATGTGCCCAGAAGCTCAGGCCTTTTCCTAGTAGAGAGATTGCATTGCAAAAGATAAGAGGCAGTCTGAAAAATAAAACAGACCCGTTTTTTAATAAGTGCTGCTTTAAAACCTGGAAGAAAATTGTTATCCTGTTCAAATTTACTTCAGGTTCATACTGCCTCTAAAGCAGCATTGACTGGCTAGTTCCATCTGGACAATGTGAAGACTAAGTATCAATGAGAGCAGCACTGTCAGCTCCCAGGTACATGAAAATAAGACCTGGGGAAAAAAATTACAACTCATTCAGAGGTGGTTTTTAGCTTCAAACCTCTGTGGGTTATGTACTTGAGCTTCTTTTGCAAGTGTGTGGGCTTGGCATTTTGCTCTTATATAAAAACAAATGCCAACAGTGATCCTAGAAACTGGAATTTTCCTATATGCTAAGATATTTTACAAATTAGCAGGAGTTAGTAACTCAAACCAATGTTGCTGCACTTAAAAATTCAATAATAACAGATTTTCATACATTGTTGGAGCACATAAGGATTCTATGTAGTGCGTGTACTTATTGTGGATTCTTTCTTTTACATCTTTGTCATAGTGGAAGCAATTTTATTGTCTTGGAAAAAAACCCTACTTTTTGAAGATAGTAACTATTAACTCTTGAAGCTATACTATTTTAGGTACCCATCAAGAGGTGATTGCACAAAACAGATAGTGAGGATAAGTGCTCATAGTAAAACGACAGGGAACTAAAGTGTGGCAAGCAGTGGTTGTCAGTCTGTCATGGATTTGCCTAGGATTTGTTTTGACAGAAGGTGTGCATTTGCCTGATTGCCAGTGCTGCCTGTGTCTTTCTAGCAACAGTGGCCATCAGCAGTAGAGTTTGAGCTTTTAGTATTAAAGAAATGTTCTTGAACACTTAAATGGTCGTGTAACTTCATTTTGGAGTAGGAGAATGAAGAGTGTGGTAAGAGAATAAGTATGGCTTATTTTCTCTAACAAATTTATACTCCTGTTTGACGTGTTCACCATTATTGGTTACAAATATGGTGAGAACTGAAATGACAGCAAAATTGTGTTTCCTGGTGTGCCATGGCTTCCATATAGAACAAGCCGTGGTTTGATTGAAGCATGGTAGAAAGCAGTGTTACAGAATGAGATATCGAAGGCTTTATATAGTTTCCAATTAAATCAATAAGCCTAAGTGATCCTAATGGAGTTTTGATTCTCACTCTGCCCATTTGCTGATGGACTTGGGAACACAGGGGACTTGATTTTCCTCCTATCTCAACGTAAAAATTATTTCCAGCACTACCTTCTTATCCCAGATCTGACTCTGCTGCCAAACGGACAATTAGCAGCTTTAGACTATCCATTTTTTTACTATTCTCTTTTTTAATTATGGTATACAAATTCTGAATTTAAAAGCTGCTTTTTTGTAAATTATCAACTGTCATTTTCTAATTTCTAAAAAGCCAATGAAGTCTGTAATTTCTGTGCTCCGCAGATTTATGTGCATGCCTGCATGCACCCCATTAATATTCTGTAAGCCAGAGGACTTTTGACATGGGTGATGCACCCCTTCATGTTATATTTATCTTTTTTTTTTAATTTTGTTTTACCCAACAGATGTCTTCTGTTCTGAAACAGGCTCTTCTGATCTGTTACTGTTACCAATTAACCAGCTTCAGAAGTTAAATGGGCAGTTGTGACATCCCAAATATGGTTTTCAGATTGAAATAGTATGTATATACTATTGGGGATTTAGATGAAGAGGCAAAAGGAGAAAAACCACAAGGTGCTTTGTGTTTTCTGTCTCTTTTCTGGAGTAAAACTAGAGCCCAGAAAAGCTTGAAGATATCTTAAACTTAATGGTTTAAGCTCATCTAGCCATGAACTCTGTGGTCATTTGAAAAAGTTGTGGAATTGTATAGTTCTGTAACAGAAACAATGAGATTGATAGAAATGTGTGTGTTAAGGACCGTGGAAAACTGCAGAATAAAGGGTTAAGAAAAATGGCCTGTGTTGATATCCAAGCGCACCATTCCTAGCTGTAAAATGTGAGGAATGTGTTGTTTATGTCAAGGCCAAAAGGCTAAAGTGAAGGCCCTAATGACTGGCTGCCTGAAGACCCTGCATCCTAGCACCAGGAGAAGGGTGCTGCGGAGCCCTCCTTCCCTCCCTGTTCCTCTTAGCTGGGGAGGAAAACCAGATGTGGGCATGCAGCCTGACCTAGCACGTGGGAAAACTAAAGTTAAAGTGATTTTGAGACAGTATCAATTAGTGACTCCTAAAAATTTGTCTAACATTCAGGTCTTTTATCACTTATTTGGAACACCAAAATTTCTGGAGGAAGACAAGCAGGTTTCCCTCCGTGCCAAACCATGTGGCGGACACAACATCTTGGTACTTGGGGTTATGTGTGGGAGTGAGTGAGTGAAATCTGAGAGTGTGAAGGTGTAAAATCAACTTGCCTTTTTTTTTTCTTGTAGTGGGCTGTAGAGCACTAATTTCCCTACAGATACTTTCTGCAAGGTGGCGAATATATACCTTGCTTCTATTTTAATATCTTTGACTGCTGAGTTGTCAGGGAAATTTAAGTTTGTTAAAAATGGGTAAAGAGACCCCCACTCTTATGAAGGGAAGAGTAGTATCAAGTATTTTTACTAACAAAATCCAACTTTCTGCAAGCAAGGAGTTAAGTATATAGGAGGACATCGAAGAACTCTGTGGGCTTTATTACACAAAAAAAGAAATTATCTTCCATTTTGGGTTCTTTGTCATGCTGATAGTACGTACTGCAGGGAAGTATGCTTCCTGTGGGAGAGGCTGTTTCCTCTGGGACTTGTTAAGATACTTCAAGTGATAACACATGGTAAGTATTCATGACCTTCATCCTTCCTGTTGCCTCTTCTCTGCCAT
>WKFP01014891.1:126340-148896 GCA_011057875.1 Pterocles orientalis | reverse complement strand
TGTTTCCTGGTGTGCCATGGCTTCCATATAGAACAAGCCGTGGTTTGATTGAAGCATGGTAGAAAGCAGTGTTACAGAATGAGATATCGAAGGCTTTATATAGTTTCCAATTAAATCAATAAGCCTAAGTGATCCTAATGGAGTTTTGATTCTCACTCTGCCCATTTGCTGATGGACTTGGGAACACAGGGGACTTGATTTTCCTCCTTTCTCAACGTAAAAGTTATTTCCAGCACTACCTTCTCATCCCAGATCTGACTCTGCTGCCAAACGGACAATTAGCAGCTTTAGACTATCCATCTTTATACTATTCTCTTTTTTTAATTATGGTATACAAATTCTGAATTAAAAAGCTGCTTTTTTGTAAATAATTATCAACTGTCATTTTCTAATTTCTAAAAAGCCAATGAAGTCTGTAATTTCTGTGCTCTGCAGATTTGTGTATGCCTGCATGCACCCTATTACACAGCAAAAATAAATTTTTATTTTTTATTTAGTCATTGGTATGAGAGAGTATATTTAGTCATTAGTAAACAAAAATAATGAAGTTCAAGTATTAACATTAATATTCTGTAAACCAAAGGACTTTTGACGTGGGTGATGCACCACTTCATGTTATATTTATCTTTTTTCTTTAATTTTGTTTTACCCAACAGATGTCTTCTGTTCTGAAACAGGCTCTTCTGATCTGTTACTGTTACCAATTAACCAGCTTCAGAAGTTAAACGGGCAGTTGTGACATCCCAAATATGGTTTTCAGATTGAAATAGTATGTATATACTATTGGGGATTTAGATAAAGAGGCAAAAGGAGAAAAACCACAAGGTGCTTTGTGTTTTCTGTCTCTTTTCTGGAGTAAAACTAGAGCCCAGAAAAGCTTGAAGATATCTTAGAAACTAAAATGGTTTAAGCTCATCTAGGCATGAATTCTGTGGTCATTTGAAAAAGTTGTGGAATTGTATAGTTCTGTAACAGAAACAGTGATAGAAATGCGGTATGAATAGAAATGTGGGTGTTAAGGACCATGGAAAACTGCAGAATAAAGGGTTAAGAAAAATGGCCTGTGTTGATATTCAAGCGCACCATTCCTAGCTGTAAAATGTGAGGAATGTGTTGTTTATGTCAAGGCCAAAAGGCTAAAGTGAAGGCCCTAATGACTGGCTGCCTGAAGACCCTGCATCCTAACACCAGGAGAATGGTGCTGCGGAGCCCTCGTTCCCTCCCTGTTCCTCTTAGCTGGGGAGGAAAACCAGATGTGGGCATGCAGCCTGACCTAGCACTTACGAAAGCTGAAGTTAAAGTGATTTTTTTGAGACAAAGGACTACTCAGTATCAATTAGTGACTGCTAAAAATTTGTCTAACATTCAGGTCTTTTATCACTTATTTGGAACACCAAAATTTCTGGAGGAAGACAAGCAGGTTTCTCTCCGTGCCAAACCATGTGGCGGACACAACATCTTGGTACTTGGGGTTATGTGTGGGAGTGAGAGAGTGAAATCTGAGAGTGTGAAGGTGTAAAATCAACTTGCCTTTTTTTTTTTCTTGTAGTAGGCTGTAGGGCACTAATTTCCCTACAGATACTTTCTGCAAGATGGCGAATATATAACTTGCTTCTATTTTAATATCTTTGACTGCTGAGTTGTCAGGGAAATTTAAGTTTGTTAAAAATGGGTAAAGAGACCCCCACTCTTATGAAGGGAAGAGTAGTATCAAGTATTTTTACTAACAAAATCCAACTTTCTGCAAGCAAGGAGTTAAGTATATAGGAGGACATCTAAGAACTCTGTGGGCTTTATTACACAAAAAAAGAAATTATCTTCCATTTTGGGTTCTTTGTCATGCTGATAGTACCTACTGCAGGGAAGTATGCTTCCTGTGGGAGAGGCTGTTTCCTCTGGGACTTGTTAAGATACTTCAAGTGATAACACATGGTAAGTATTCATGACCTTCATCCTTCCTGTTGCCTCTTCTCTGCCATCCTCATCTAGGGTTGGGCTGTTCTAGTGTTCCTGGTGAATCTTGAACTCTCAAAATTTGTCTCAGCAACAATAACAATGAGGAGCTGAGGATAAGAACGAGGTTAAGAGCATCTAAGTTGTTGCCCGACTATGTTAGTTCTGAAAGATCTCTGGAGAACAACTTGTAGTAAAGCATTTGAGGGCTCTTGCATCTTCTCTTAAGTGGTATACTTCTGCCCTTGGGGTTGCAGCATTACATGAGCCTACTGAATGCCAAGTGGCATAATAAAAACATGCCAGATGTACTGACATATGAAGCTGCCAAGTTAAACTGTAAAATAATTAAAGTGGGTACAGGAACTTCCAAAGCCTTCAACCTCCAAAAAAAAATATATGCTCTAATTTGTGGGGGAGAAGAGGAGGGGTGGTTCTTGACAGGCCAGTGAGCAAGCACTAACTGTGGACCTGCATTTCCAAGACGCTATATGGCCGAATAAAAGGATGGGGAGAAAGGAAAGCTGTATCTCTTCCTAGGAAATAACTTTTTTTTCTTGCTAAAAGCGGAAATCGAAGTCAAATCTACTAAAGCACTGAACAATATGTAATACTTGTGTGAAACCAAAAATGCTTATACTACTATAGTAGGATTATAAATATGTGAAGATGTTTTATGAACTCTAAAAACAACTTGCAGCAAAGCATTTGAGGGTTCTTATGTCTTATCCAAGTGTTATGTTGGGCTTTTGCAGTTACTCAAAAAATATTGATGAACAAAGCTAATTCTTGCTTGCTTGTCAACATCATGACTGAGAAAAAAAAAATCCAAAGTTCTCTAAGAAAACCATTGGACGTTGTTCTGTACAACCCTGGGGAAGCTGATTAGAAAAGCTTTACTTGCCATTTCCTCATATTAATAAAGTATTTCTACTAAAAAATCTGAAAAACCACAGAGCTGGCTTATTAAACTGCCTGCAACAGGCTTGAGACTTGCTACCTCGGTTGAAAGAGAATTCATGCTCACGCAACGGTTATTCAGTACAGATGTTTGGTCTATAGGTGAAGCTGGTCTTCTGCTAACCACTGCAGTTCAGTTCAAGTCAGTGTGCTGTCAAGTTTATCCCCTGTATCTAGGGTAAGGAACTGATGCAGACTGTTTGGTGGTGGGGGGGTTTAATATCTTAAATTTCCATAAGCTGTACTTTTAAATCCATGCATTAGAACCTAAAAAGCAGAAGGTTTAAGTTGTTTTGGCAGTGTTCATTGACCAGGTGTTTCAGAATAGAAATTTTACATCCTAACATCAGCATCATATTGTATCTTTTCTCAGCTGTTTTACTGCAAAAATTCTTGCCCATACTATGACAGCATCTGGCTCAAAGTTTAGATTGTAGGGTTTTTACCTTTAAGTAGAAGAAGGTCAGACTGTACCATGGTTCTATTTAGGATTATAATTACTTTACACTGGAATTTGCCATCTTGGACTGAAGGATTACAGTTCTGTATGGTTGTCCTTAAAGCGTTTTAATCTAATTTTGTTGCTTACTGTTCAGAGTGCATGTTTTTGAGCCATTAAAAGGAAGTTGATCTTCACATTCTTCTTTAATTTGGATTAAAATAATATTGCAAGAGTTTTAAACATCATAAATAACAGCTGTAACAACTTCATCATACTTCCTTTTCTAAATACTTTTGGCAAGTAATGAATGTTCAGAAAAATGTCTCTGTGACAGGAGAATTGGAAGAAATCTAGCTTACAAAACAGCATTTAAGTATCTTAACATGTAGATTAGTCTAGATCCTGCACTTGCTTCTGTATTGATGGAAAAAGCAGGAACTGGACAAGTATGTTTATGCAGCCTCGGAGCACTGTGTGTGACAGTTAATGACACCATGTTCCTCCCGAGATGGGAATGGCTAGTACAGATCCAGCTACAATAAAAAAAAATCCTTGTGTAAGGAGGCAATTGAAGCTTTGCATGAAAGAATTCAAGCTGACAATAATATCCATTGAAATCTCATTTTAAACCCTAAATATTGAGGCCACAAAGGAAACAATAGTGAGCCAGCTGTAGCATAACCTTTATTCAATATGTTGATTGTTTTCTAGAATATAGAGATTTGTTCATGAGCTTCTGTAGAAACTTCAAAACATAGGGAATACAAAATTCAGAGTTAAATAGCTTGTACAGACTTGAGGTCTAATGGAAGTGGAATGGAGTATCAGTTACTGCTTGCTTAGAGGATGGATGCTGTCCTTTAAGAGAATGTTTCAGTAGTAAGTAGCGTGAGTTCCTGTAGCAGGAAGTGATGCTGCTATGACAGACTTCAGATTTGTACAAGTGATCACATCTTTCCCCCCTATCCTGTCAAACACCTCCAGAAGGAAAAGAATGAGCTGTTGCCAGATGAGAAACTTGCTGCCCGGACTTTCCTTAATCAAATTGTCTTCACGCACATGCAACACCCCAGTGAGTAGGTTAATTTGTCATCCTTGCTTGTGATGGTGATAAATTGAATTTGTTCTCTATCCTAAATATCTATGTAATCAGAAATGGATGTTAATTGTTTTGATACCCCGTTGTGGCTGCTTCTGAATTACATATGTACAGTAAGGTTTTTTCATCCTTTTTTAAGCATCTTGGAGATAGAGATTGCTTAGCAACAAACACCTGAGAAAAACTTGCTGCATAGCTCTCTTTGTGTCTGAAACAGCATGCAATTCCCATTTTTACCATTTCCTTGGGGGTTATAAATGGTAATTAACTAAATGGCATATCACAGTAATGATGTTGCTTGCGCTGTTTTGTCCTTAGTTATAAAGCTCTGGCAGTGAAGGGTTGAAAACATTTTCTGGGGAAAAAAAAAACCCACTACAAAAATCAGTCTATTAATCTGTTTGCCCTGAGTTCACTACTGTATTAATACAATAGTTTGTAACAGAAAAAGTGTAACTGATGGGTCTTGTTCCTTCTGTAAGTACCTTTCCTTTCTTCCTTCCTTCCCCTTCTTTCCCCTTCTTTCTCATTGTGTGTCTCCTGCTAAATAATAAAATATGGGATGCAATGAGGGAGAGAAAAGTCTGCTGACCTCCTTTCTTTCTTTCCCTTATTTATTTATACACTTGTGTGGCCTCGACTCCCCCCTTTCATTTTCTTAGTACTTTCGGTGGTTTTGGTTCCATATGAATATAATAGATGTTATTGTATACTGTCTTTAAATATTGAAAAGTTACTTTTTAACCCTGGAGTACTATGAGCCCAAACGAGTTGGATTTTATCAGCAATGCAATAACTGTATTTAATGAGTAAAGGCAGTTCAGAGCTTCAGCATTACAACTGTCCACATTCATTTAGTCCACATGCTGCCAGAAAATAATGGGTGTTGAGAAAGGATGGAAATTAAAAAGGCAATAGATGTTTTAGGAGTGGATTTGCTTTCCTGAGAAGGACCTCACTCAGAAGGGGTAGCTTTCATTGTAGCAGGAGGTCATCCGTTGCTTGAGAGTTGTATCTTTGTACCTTTACCTGATTCTGTTTTCCCTTATTTATGTTCTGTGAAACATTTGAGATAACATGGAGTTATAATTCACTGTAGGTGACAAAAAGGTGGAACCTTGGAGCATATGAATACTGCTGTTAGCTGCTAGTGAGCTGTGAAGTTTTAAAGAAAAGCAGGCAAGGCTCCTTAAAATGGTAATGTTCTGAATTATTTTTTTTCCATAGAAGTGTTTGGAAAATGTGATGGTTCAATCAAGCACCAGAGCACACAAAATACACCTGTTTTTGTGGGTTGAAGGATGTGACAAAAATAAGCAAATTCAGTGGTGTCAATGAAAAAATCCTACACAAGCAGTCATCTTCCTAAGAAATACCAAGTCATTCCTGTTGCAGTATCTTTCTCTTTTCAGTTATGTGCATCCTTGTCAGAGAAGCATCTACAGCTGATCTGACAGCAAGTGGTTAGCAATTAAATGGATCCTTTAATTTCTACTGTGCTGTCAGCTGATGATAGTCGGCATGAAACAACAGGGATTCCTATGGTACTGTGTGATCTGTACAGCTCAGGATTGTACTGGGGGGAAGGAAAATACCCTGTATTGTTCTGGCATCGTGTAGTAGCTGATCAGAGCAGCACAGTCAGCTTCTATTAGCCTATGCTTATCTCCGATGCTTTAAAAAAAGAAGTCACTGTATCTTTCTAAGGTAATTTCTGAGTATTGTCCTTGTCGCGATTCCCTTTCTTCCTGTACAAAGGCTAGCTGCAAGAGAGTGGAAAGGCAAGTGGCATTGGTCCTGCCTGTTCCAGAAAAATTCCAGGAACTTCAGTACTCGATGGTGTGAGAGTTCATCTCTCAAAACTGCCCTTCTCCAGCAGCCTCCAACAGGCTGCACAAAAGCTGCTGCGTTTTCCTTGTCATCAATACTGTAGGAGGAGTAGCAATCTCATCTTCTCATCTGTAGCGATCTTAGAGATTTGGAAAACAATGCTTTCTCCCAAGGAAAAAAAAAAATCAATCAATCTCTAAATAGCCCATAACTTTCTCTGACAGTGAGACTGGCGGCTAGCTGCTGCTGTGTTTTATTGTGCACGCTGGGTATTCACCCAAAGGGTGGTGGGACTGGAGTGAGCTCTGAAACGCCTGGGTTACCCAGCTGTAGTGGTGATGTCCTTTTAGGAAGGAATAAAGGAATTTCCTCCATGTGGAAGAAATTATTCCTGTATTGCACAGTAAGCTTCTTACTTTTGATGTGCCTAGTTTTCCTTATCAAACAGAAATTGTGTGAAGGCGTTTCAGGAGGTGTATTTTCTTTAACAAGTACTTGGTAAGACAGGACAAAAAACAAGTCTGAAATATTTTGTTATTTGCCTCCTCTGAATTTCATAAACTGTTCTTCAATATTAATATATTAAAAGCTGTAAAATACAGGTTTTCTAGGGTTTCCTGTTTATCAGGCACTGGTTTGAAAGAGTATCTTGAGTGAAATATAGTCAACCCCTACCGACCTCCACTACATCTACTCTAGTATCCATCTGCAGGCA
The DNA here is from genome assembly GCA_011057875.1 of Pterocles orientalis. Taxonomy (NCBI): domain Eukaryota; kingdom Metazoa; phylum Chordata; class Aves; order Pterocliformes; family Pteroclidae; genus Pterocles; species Pterocles orientalis. Next base: position 141,897 of record WKFP01014891.1, on the reverse strand, counting down.
AAGACGCAAGAAAAACATTTTCTGGTGTGATTTTGCTATTCGTATTTTTAGATTTGGTACTTTGAAATCTTTGGGATAATTATTAAAGCTTGGCATTTGTTCCTTTTTAAGAAAAGGTCTTTAAACCTTTAATTCAGTCATGGCAGATGTTTTGCTGCAGCACTCTTGTTCTGGAAACCCACCGTGGGGATGTGTAAAAGTCAGGAGTTGGCAGAGTGGGTGCCAGTATGCTCCCCTAGGCTTGCACAACAGCAAATGAAATGTTGATAGTTAAGTCATGCTAGTTTTCTCACTGATCTCCAGAATATTGTATATCACTTGTATATAAGACAAACCTCTATTGAAAAGACGAAAAAAAACTGAGTTAAGTGAGAATAAAATTAACTTTTAGGAAAGTTCACTATAGGTTTCTTAGATCTGTATGCAATGATAAATGCTTAATGTGAGAACAAAACTGTTGTGTAGTTTCAAGTTCTTGAGTTGTGGGGGTTTTTTGTGGTGGTTTTTTTAATGTGTTAAAATAATGAAATATCAATAGTTGCTTTATGTAGCTGGGTGGGGCTCTAAGTGGGCAGAGTTTCACATGATTGCGTGAGCTCCTCTTGGATTTGTCTAAACCACAATAAAATTTCTGGTCTGATAAGGTTGAAATTACTTGTGTGTATGTTCTCAGCTTTGTTACTTGCTTCCCCAAGTGCTGCTGGAGTAAACCTGAAAAACTTGTCTTGTGTTTCCATATCTTGTTGAAGACCTGCTTGGAACTGATTTAATGGATCTGACCCAATTGGGGGGCTTTTAACACATTTTATATTTTTAAGTTGGAGGGAGTACTTTTAAACACATTCTTAAACTTCCGTAAAGATCGGTGCTATAATTAAATGTGGGATTTTTCATTATGCTCCCTGATTTGATTGTATTTTTTAGGGAAATAGAGGTAGCTTACTCCTCAAGAGTCTGCAGTTCCATACTGTTTCGTGTTATGCTGTCTTAAAACAGCGAACTCTCTATCAGGCAATAAGATGTAACTGTTCAACAAAATGTGATTTATTTTTTTTCCTAATACCAATCATGCATTATGGTTATACTGTACGTAGTACAACAGGACTTACTACATGAGCTGAATACCAACTAGAAAATGTTGTAGTTCATAAAGATTTTTATTTTACATCTTTTCAAATAAACATAAATTATGTAAAGAGGTAAACCAAAAAATTGAATATACCCAATGTAGAGCACTAAATGCTCTGCCTCTTAAGAAGGTTATAGAGTGATTTGGTGCAAACACTTAATTTTGTTTGGGCTGCTTGTTTGTTTTTTATTAATGTAGAGGAAACGCATCGCTGCATTTTCCTGGTTAACTGGAGATATTCCAGGATAATCAGATACTAGAACCTATTGCTAGAATTCTTTTCCAACTAAAACTGTCAGGAGAGTATGAGAAGAATTCATTTTATGACTTCCGTCTTTGAAACCTAAAAGTAGATCTTGGCAAGCTTCTGGAGCTTCAGAAAATTATGTGGTGTGTGCTATGTTATTGCTTATTTATATCTGTGGTCCGACAAATTAGGCTGTCACAGTCCTGTCCCATTGGTCTCCTGAGAAAGTCCCTTCAATTTGAGGCAAGACACTGCTTGTTTAGATCCAGCTGATGACTCGACACCAGAAATAAATGAATGAAAAGCCTCGGTATGCGCAGAAGCATTACTGCAGGGTTATGGTGTGGACTGCTCAGGGTGAAATATTGCCCAACAGTATGATATTCAGCTTAATTCAGTGCTTGCCATCATGCCATGTATCACCCTGTCCTGCTCTCTTGCGCTGGCGTTGGCACTGATGTGGCACAGTGGTGAGCGACTCCAGCCTGTTAACTCACCGAAAGGAGATGGAAGGATCACAGCAGTTGTGTCTGTGGCTCAGCAAGAGTAAAGCACCTGTGGGGGACTGGCTGGGGATGAGGGGGGAGGAAGGGGAGAGGCATAGAGCAGGGATGCACCAGGTCAGCTTGTGCTGTCTGCAGTGTCCAGCGTTAGTCAACAGGAGACCAAAAAATTGCCTTGATGTTAGGTACAACAGACAACTTGTACAGGAAGTGGTTTTCAGGAAAAAATTAAAGGCCATTTTGAGGGCCCTTTGCCATTTCTTCTTACTGAGGCTTTAGGATTTTTGTTGCTCAGTTTATAGAAAAGCAGTTAAATTTAATTCAGAAAGTAGCTGACTTAGCTCTTCCTTGCAGTAACAAGATTTGGGTCAGAAAGGATTGGAACAAGAATACTGCTCTTTTCTGTTGAATTTGAAGCACTTTACTTATAATGCAGAATTGCCATTTTACCTGTATTGTTGGTCAGTCTCCTTTTATTTCCTTTCCAAATCACTCTGCATGGAAGGTCAGGTAGCCTTCTTCTGTTGGTTTATTTTTTTAGAAACATGCACAACTGCAAAGCTAGCTGGGCAGATGATGTGCCCAGAACAACTTGTAACTCTAAAAATAGATATTTTAGGTTGAGTGTCATGCTGATACCTTGGGTTTTGCCTGGACTTTTATGGCTTTCTTCCTATCACTGAGTTTTTCTCTCCTTTACTTAGTGTCTTTCTACAGTTCTTGGCTTTTCTTCTGTTAACTTGTCAACGTCAGTGGGAATTTCCATTAAGTTTCTGTAGTTTGAATACTGCAGCCGGGGCCTTATTCTCTTGAATAGAGGGAGGACAAGCACTGAGAGTCTGATTCACCTTTTTATTTCGGTTGGTTTATGAGGCAACTCCATCATTGCAGATATTTTTGATCTACAGCCTTTGGGATGAAAGGACAGTCAAGCCTGTGATCCTTCTGTGATTCCAGAAGCTTGGAACATGATGACTCGGCATCCTGTCTGTATCAGGAGACCTCTCACTCTGCTGTGTTTCGGTTGAGACACTCATGGATATAGTTAGGTCAAGCTCAGAAACACTAAAGGTGTCCTCATCACTGCTGCTTGCTCAAGCACTTAATGTCAGGCTCCAGTCAAAGGCACTTCTACTTGGAACATCTTGTCTTTAAGATATCTGTCCTACTTTGTATGTTTCGTAACATACTACTTTGTCTTGAAACTGGATATTGACACTGGCATCAATTCAATTGTGCAAAAAACAGTATTTTTTTTCCTCCTACTAGATAAAACCATTGTTTTCTTCTTTTCTTTCTGATTTAAAGGCTTTGGCTTGTTTTATCTTGAATCCAGTGTCTTGGTGTGGCATTTCAGGGAGAAGGGAAGGCTACTCGTGAAAAAACTACCGTGACATTGGTTTAATCTGTTCTGCTTTCCTTGGCTATTGGTGGTTCAGCAGCAAACCAGCAGATTATTTTGGAAGAAACCCTGACATGCATTTAAAGAAGACACCATCAAGATGAGGCCCCATTCTTGAATGCCAAAAAGTTGTTAGTGAGGAGACTTTCTCCTGACTGTAAACTTTTGCGTATTTTTCATCATAATTGCTCACTCATCTTGATTGTGTTCACAACCATATATTTATATGTCTCAGTCCAAGGCTTCCTGCAGAGTACAGTTTGATTTCCTTCTCCCACTCTCTCACAGTGTTTTGACTTAAATCCTGCCTTGCCCAAAGGCAGAGATTTACTGGAGCTGTAGCACTGCGAGATGAGTAACTGTGCACTGCGAGCAGACCTTCCTCCTGGGATTACTCTGGTCTTCTCAAAGAGAAATCCATCCTGTAATCACTTAATGATTTACATTGCACATAGAAGCTATTTTTAGAATTTTATCACTGTTGCACACTTCCTTTTCTGTTAATACAAATTTCTGCCTCTGGAGGCTGAGCGTGTTTTGATTTTTGCAGAAAAAGAAAACAGTGGTTATTTTTAGCAGAAGCCTGGTTTCCAGGTTGCTGTTCATCACTATGTTGCTAAATGGCTCCCCACAAACGTGGCAGCAGGTTTTTGCCTCTGTGCTCTTAGTATATGTGTGTATTCCTGTTTGTAAGAGTTGATCTAAGTTCTGTCAAATCCTCCTGAAAGGTATTCTTAGGCTCCTCCAGTTCATTAACCATTTCTCATGGGAAATGCTCCTGCTGCAAATAAATATTTTCATCCAAACAGTGACAGACAAGAAAAGCATGGCTTCTCCTTGAATGGCAGCACTCTTCATTTTCTGTAACTCAGGTTTCCTCATTAATGAACATAAAAATCTCCCTAAATCAAAGTTGATGTGATTATAGGTTAAATAGTATACCCAGGATTTTATATTTAAAGTATTTGGAAGCATTTCTAAAATTACAGTGAAAATGGGAGTGAAATATAAAAGATTTCACATGGAAATGATGTGTGGGAGTAATTATATATTAATCAAAGAATTAGACTCACCCACTGAGGTGGAAATTCTTCTGGGATTTCTATTCTGGGATAGTTAAGACTTCAGAAATCAATAAATACTTTTTGGTGGTATAAATGTGTTTGCTAGTTGCTCTTTCCAGTCTAGGATTATTTTAGCTACTGACTTTTTTTTTTCCTTTTTCCTACCTGTGCTTTTATTAAAAAACAGATAACAATCCATGGCTGGTTGTAAAATCCAATTTTAAAACACCAGAAAAATGTTCAGGAAACATAATACACAGATCTAAAAGGAGAACAAATCTCAAGCTAGTTACAGTGTAAATGTAGATCTACAGTGTAAATACAGATCATGCAGATGTAGTCTTAGCACCAGGAAAATCTTTTGTCAATAACACTGCATATTTCATGGTGAAGTGTGTTGACAAGACACATGCTTATGTATATAAATTGTGTCAAATTAAGAAACCAAAACCAAGGCTTTGTATTTTTTCTCTTCTTCCTTCCTTCTCTTCCCCCTCCTCAGCCTGCAGTGATTGTTACTACTAGTTGAAAGCGCTTGCATGTGTGTAATTCTCACAGAGAGCAGCTGCTCCCAGGTCTTCTGCTAGTTGTGTGTCTTTCCAACAGTGATGGTTTGTGTTTTTCTCCTAGCACCTTTTGCGTATGTTCCTTGCTATTTGCTCAAGTGTCTATTTATACTCTGCAAGGTAAATGGATTTGTGTAAGAGTCAACAATCTTTATACTTGGTCTTCAGAAAGTGTTCATGCTATATAATAGTTCTCAGTAAGTAGGGGCTTTGGGAACTATTTGATTAGCAGAGTAGCAAAGGAATGATAAATGAAATCCCCCCTGCCTCTGCAGTAACAGATGTCTAGAGCCAAACTAGTCACCCTTGGCCCTGCTTGGAATTAACACACAGAGGTGCTCTAAGGGCCTGTTTCAAACCCCTGACCATGACAAGATCAGTCTGGACTCTCTTGTTGACTGGATCTCCGTCATGGTAAGTGCAGCTGGGCCTTTTGCCTCATGGTGTTTCCACAGTTGGTTGAGTTCTGCTCTGTGTGAGCATTGCTGCTCTGATGCTTTATTTGTGGTTGCAAAAACTATTTACAACTTTGATGATTGCCTTTAAATCTTAAGGCAGCCTAAAGTTAAGTCCTTCAACTGATGTAGTATCTGTCTGGGGAAGACCAAAGTTTGCTGAAAGAGGATGGAGGAAGGAACGTGAAGCAAGTGAGAATTACTTCTGTGTCTGCTGTATTTCCTGTAAATCGGGAGTTACTAAAGGCCGATTTCAGTTGGAGTGGGCTAAGAAGAGAAGAGGTTAAGAGGCTAGTGACAACTCGATATGAACTTCTTGGTCAAGGTGTAACTGTGAGCTTGTAACAGACTCCAGCGGTTTGGGTCTTGGATTTTACTTACGCTTGTGAATGGGAACTGCTGTTCGATAGCAGCTGAAAGCAAGCAGTCTGAGAGGTAAGTAGCTCCTGGTGAAGTATCTCCTGGTAGTTTTGAGGTTGGAGTGTTTCTTTTTCAGTAAAAACACACAAGTAACCTGCTTTGGAAGTGCCCTCACCTCAGTTACTGAATGCTAGATTTGCTTTTGGTTTTACTGCTTGCCAGGAGACATTAATGTAAGTAGGTTACTTAAGCAGACTGTTAAAGCACTTTGTTGGCAAATTCAGTCTGCTATTCACCTACATTAGTAGCATAAGGAAAGAGAGAATCGAAGTAAGGCAAAAAGCAAGTTACATAAATTTATTTGAAACCATTTACTAAATGTTTCTGATATTATTTTCTTCTCTATTTCACCAAATGCTTTCAATGTACTTTTAAAGTTTTAACAACAAAGTGGATGTTTTAAGGATACATTACACTTGTAATTTTCCCTAGCTTCTATAAAACAACAAATACAGTAATTTGTGAACTCAGGAACATTTTTCCTTTAAGCACTCTCCTTTCAAAGAATGTACTACAAGAAAAAATTAAAATGACCAATTGTATAAAGATGGGATGGATGCTGCTAAAGAGCCAAATAAGCATTTAAGTAATTTTACTGCAAGTGCATTTCTTCTCTCTCTCTGAGTGGAACATTAAGTCTTTCTCATGGTCTGGACTTTAACTTCCTCCAGAGCACTCATTAAACCAGAGTTCAAATGTCTGGTGCACTGAGATGGTCTCAGGAGCTGAAAGAGAGACTATTGCAGTGATGCTAGTTTTAGCAAATTGTTCCTTCTTTCCAAAAACAACAACAACAAAAACCTTACAGCTGGTGACAGTTGTGGGTTAGAGGTTCTGAAAGGGAAACTGGACCACAGTGGTTTTAATATAACATTCTTCCCAGCATTTGCTCTATCAGGAGATTCTTTAAATAGCAAAAGTCATACTTTCTAAAGTTTTTTTTCTGTAACTGGCTTTTTAATACTTTCCTTAGTCTATAAGACCTGTGTATTTTATAGCAAAATAAGATTATGGGCTTGCAGGGTACAACAAGTCAACAGTAAATTCATCACTTAATGCTAACCTATTTATACAAGTATTTGCCTGATATCTGTACTGGATTTTTTTTTTTTTACTGTAACTGACAGTTTTCATAGGAAAGAGATATCAACTGCAATTAATGCTACTTCAGTTTGGAAACTTTGAGCTAAATAAATCTCCACTGGTAAGGTTTGCCTCTGTATTTCAGACCTCAATCAGAAACATTGGCTAGCTAGTTCTTGGGAGTATAGACTTCTCCAAATAGAACAAAAGTCAGTGGGAGCTGTTTCTGTGGGCACCCTTGAAAACCAGACCAGAAATATTCTGAAGTGGGCACCCCGAAATCCATGGAAGGTTGGGTGCTGAAGACACAGGTGCACCAGGCATGGGAACTGGTTTCTGACAAGCATAGCTGACAGACAGGAGATGCTATGTGTTTTCAATTTGCTTGTTAAACTGTACTCCTTCCAAAACAGCTTATACCAATTTCTCCAGCTCACATGAGATGAAGTAAGCTACAATGGCAAAAGTGCAATTTTTTTCTGGCATAAATTAGACGTACATTGTGGTTTACTGGTGACACTTTTCAGGTGCAGAGGTAGCTCCAACTTCATTACAACCTGGGTAAAACTAATAATTTCCAGATGATAAAACAAAAAAGAAATAATATGAGAACGTAGCATTTGAGGGAGGTGATTGTTCCCCTCTACTCCGCTCTTGTGAGACCCCATCTGGAGTACTGTGTCCAGCTCTGGAGTCTTCCGCACAGGAAAGATGTGGAACTATTGGAACGAGTCCAGAAGAGGGCTGGCAAGATGGTCAGAGGGCTGGTGCTGGAACACCTCCCGTATGAGGACAGGCTGAAAGAGTTGGGGTTGTTCAGCCTGGAGAAGAGAAGGCTCTGAGGAGACTTAATAGCAGCCTTCCAGTACCTGAAGGGGCTACAGGAAAGGTGGGGAGGCACTCTTTATCAGGGAGTGGAGTGATAGGATGAGGGGTAACAGTTTTATGCTGAAAGAGGTTAGATTTAGATTAGGTATCAGGAAGATTTTTTTTTTTTCTTGGGAGGGTGGTGAGACACTGGAACAGGTTGCCCAGAGAAGCTGTGGATGCCCCATCCCTGGAGGTGTTCAAGGCCAGGCTGGATGAGGCTTTGAGCAACCTGGGCTAGTGGAGGGTGTCCCTGCCCATGGCAGGGGGGTTGGAACTTGATGATCTTTAAGGTCCCTTCCAACCCAAAACATTCTATGATTCTGTATATATAACTTTAATGTGTAGTAAAACCTCAAAAGGAGTAACTCAAAAATCTTCTGGGGTATACTAGTCCTTAATTCCGCCTCACTGTTGAGGTAACTTGACTGCTTTCCTTGTGAGATTCACCTGAGCTGGTCATATTCAGTTCTCTTTGCCATGTTTTATTTCATTAATGAGTCACAGAGAAACTAAACCTCAACTTCAGCAGAGGGGGATAAGTTATCTCAGTTCTTCATGAATACCTATAAATTGGTCCCTCTAGAGCTTATGCTGTGACGGTCTGTTTTCACTGCAGGTGATGCTCAGGGCTTCTTGTGTTGGAGGAAATACAGGACCTTTCCTCTCCTACACTATGTATGAACAGGGAACAAAGTATTCATTATTTCTAGGTCTTTCAGTCCTAGGTCTGGTAGGCACATTCACTTCTGTGATTTGAGTGATCGCAGTACAACAGCAGCTGTTTATCCATCATTCAGTATTTTAACAGAGATTAATACGAGGCTATTTTTAGCACTGGCAGATAGATGGTATGTTATTTTTGAATGTGTATTTATTTAGTTTTTTCTTTAATGGTATCTGTATTGGTATTTGAGGTCACTTAAACCAGCCAGGGCCATATGAATCATCTTTATTCCATTGAGTTTACACATTGTGTTCTAAAATATTTATTTTTAAGCTTGCCCCCCCCCCGTTCTACTTCTCCCCTTGGTCATCTTCCCTCTCCTCCCCCCAGTTTCCCCACCTTGGTTCCCCCCCTTCTTTCTTCTCTTCCCTTCTTTTTTCCTTCCCCCCTTTTTCCTTTTTTCTTTTTTTTTTCCACGAGTATAACTGAGGGGGAGCGACTGTTTACAGGGGTTGATAGTGACAGGACAAGGGAGAATGGTTTTAAACTGAGAGAGGAGATTTAGGTTGGATATCAGGAGGAAATTTTTCACTATGAGGGTGGTGAGACACTGGAACAGGTTTCCCAGAGAAGCTGTGGATGCCCCACCCCTGGAGGCATTCAAGGCCAGGCTGGACAGGGCCCGGGGCAGCGTCCTCTAGTGGCTGGCAACCCTGCCCACAGCAGGAGGGTTGGAACTAGATGATCTTCAAGGTCCTTTTCAACCCAGGACATTCTATGATTCTATTAAACCCTAGAAAAACAGCATACTCCTCATGTGCCAAGTGCAGCTCTCCTGAAAATTGGCTTTAGTTGATCTGTCTTGCCTTCTGGGTTTGTCTACTACTAGACAGCAGAAGTGGAGGGAGGCCATACAGAAAGCCTGAAGACAAGAAGACATTATTACATTGCTGACAGCCACCTTGAGTTTGAAGCCTGCAAAGAAGTCTTCAGTCTGAGGAAGAAAAACAGAGATGAGCGTTGGAAAGATAATCTTCCTAACCGAAAGTTCAGCAGAGCCTTTAGTTTCACTGCTGTTTGGATTCAGATTTCAGAGTTTGTGATATAAAGTTTGCTGGCTGATAAAGAGTTTGTTGATGATCTGAAGGTCATACATAACTGCATCTGTAAGGTCAGGCAGAGATACAGTGCACTCCAGAATTTATTAATTGCTTCAAACTTCAAAGTTCTATAAACCTAGTCTTAAGATTTTCTTTTTTATATTTATATATACAGTCACTAGATTAAATTTTTTTTTTTCTTATCTTGGTGGCCAAGATAGAATACCTCTGTTTCGCATTTGATAAATAATGCAAAACTTGGTATTTGTTTTCTTTTATATTGAGACAGTAAATTTACCTGGAAAAAAATGTGTAAATATTGAAAACTTGTCATAGAGACTTGAATTAGAGGATGACAATATTTTAAGACTTAAAAAGAAATGTAATTGCTTTTGTTTTCAAGGATGTATACTTTTTCAGTCTTGCTGAGCATGGCAGGTCTTTAGTCAAGCACTGGATTATTTCGTTTTCTTCAGTACTTTGTAGCAGCTGTAGGTATTCTTGCTGTGAACAGATAAAATTATGTTTACTGGGGAAGTAGAGAAATCTCATCCATTGGTATTCCAACAGGTAGCATGAGACAAAACATGTCAAAGCTGTCCTTAAGTAAACCAGTAGAGCTGAGGCAGAAGACTATAGTGAATTTTAAAGCAGAACTTTAAATTTAAATGAAGCTTAAATTGGTAAGCAACTGATTTTTGTTAATATATAACTGATTTGAATTCTGGTTTGCATGTGTATTTAATGAAGTGAGTACTTCTGAGCAGGAAGGTACACTGGCCATCTCCTCTGGAGATTCTTGACAGTGGGCTGGCAGGCAACAGTTTGGTTTTTAACAGATATATCCTTTTTTTAGATCACTTTTGTTGAGCTCTGTCTGATAAATTGTGAAGCAACGCACTAAACCAGCATTTTTCCTAAGTTAAATAAACCAGCATTTTTCCTGAGTTAAATAAAACAACCTTAAATATTCTGGATCCACAAAATAAGTTAATCAAAGCAATTTTTATACTTCACATTGTAGTATTTTTTTAAAAACAAAGTATTATCTGAAGGCTATAATCAATTCAACTTGTGAACGTGCCTTAAGATTCCAAAACTAGATCCTATCTTCCATAATATTTTTAATTAGGGGACCAGAAAAGGAAAACAAGTCTTTTTGCTTTTTTGATTCCAAATTAGTTTCTCAACTCTGAACTACCTATCTGTTCAACTCTTGTTAGCTGAATGACCAGAAATTAAGAAAATATTCTGCCTGCACCTGAAAAACAAGTTAGTTACCCAAAGCTGTTCAGCAAACTGATTTTTTAAGTACTTAAATGTTGGCAGCAAAAACAGATGTCAAAATTGTTTTGTGTGCAGGAAGTCCAGTCATTCATACAGGTTACTGTCCTTTCTCATTTTGTGATACGTTTTACAAGATTTTGAAGAAATTTCAATTTCAAAAAAAAAATTTCAAAAATTTCAAAAATACATTTTCAAATCTTTCACTTTGTAATAACCAAATCTAAGACTTGAGGCAATGCTTCCAACTTGAGGGGTTACCTGTGGTGGTCCAAACTTTTTAAGCTAAGGAATTGCAGAAAGAAGCATTTCTCTGCTGCCTTCAGTCTCCTGCGCCCTCACAGTGAGTGGGATTGGCAAAATGAGCCAGCTAAACAAAAATCCTGGTTTGGGTTGGGTTTTAGCTTTGGTTCATCACACAACCGGCCGCACACCCATGTAGGTCGAAAGAGGAAAAATGATGGTGCAAAAGCAAGGACAAATGGAGAAGATCTGAAGTGCTGCTTCGGGGGGTGGTGTTGGCAAAGCTAACTTGTTTCAAGCATAAGCCTTTATATGTTTTTTCTGAAAATGCCTGTGGCTCGCTGAATCTATTTTCTTCGAGTCCTTTCTTGTAACTAGGCAGAAGTGTCTCTTCTAGATTTCCTGAAAAATACCTTGGTATTAACTGTGCATTTTCAGTCAAAAGTTGCATAAAACATAAATGCTTCCGTAAATAATTTGGGGGGGGAAAAAAATCAAATGCAAGGAAAAAACCCTGAGTTCCATCCTGTTTTTGTATCTTTCCTGATAGTGGAAAAAGGACAAGCACATTCCTTAACTTGCTGCACATGTGCTTCCCTCTGACTCTTCGTAGCTTGGAGGGGCCACCACCTTACTCTTTAGCCACTCTACCTTTTTGCTACTGTAGAAATTAATTAACAGCAGAAATTAATGGCTGTCTTGTGTGCAGGAAGTCCAGTCACTAGCGCAGGTTACTGTTTTTTCTCATTTTATGTTGCATTTTGTAAGGTATAGCAGCTTTTTGGTCTGTCTCTTTGCGAAAAATGGCAATAGCTTTTACTGCTAGTTTCTTTCAAAAAAAAAAAATTCAGTTCTGTAGGTTTATATTCAAATTAAAACCAAGGGCATTGTTTCCTTTTTAACATTGTGTTTCAATAAATATTTCTTAGTAAGACTGAAAATGGAAAAATGAGTATGTGTGTGCTGAGGAATGCGGAGGGCATAAGGGTGCACATTCCAGATTGCCTGTGCTGGTGCGGTGATGCAAAGCAGCTGCGAGTCGAGTGAACTGGCCCTCGTACTGCCCAGGCAGCCTGCTCATGCCTCTGGGCCCAGAAACATTACTTGGTTTCATACTGCATGGCTTCACATCTTCAAAAATGCAATGTTGTGCTCGCTGTGGGTGCCTTATTCAGAAGTATTAATTTTTGAAAATTTTTCATTGGAAAATTTCTTATGAAGATTAGCGTTAATGGTTGAAAATGTGTGTTGGTAGCTCACGGTGCATTTTTATTCTTTTTAATTTATATGTGTATGTGTGTGTATAAATATGTATATGAAATTCTTGCTTAAGGGATAAATAAAATCTTTTAGATGTTTTTAATTCGGATTTTCAAGTATCAAGATAATAAAAAAGATAGCTTTTTCTCATACTGTTCATCAGCAATACATAACCTGAGTCAAATTTCAATGATGAGAGAGAGTTTCTGTGGGCTGGTTCTTCTCTCGGAGTCTTGGAAATGTGATTCTGGAGTCCAGGAGAGGAAATGAGTGACAGCTGATCAAATACTGGCGTCAAGCACCCAATCATGGGAAAATGCTTTTGGCTGGGTTTGAAACAACATTACCATAGATAGTGTAGTAAAAACTGCTTCTGAAAATGTCTTTTAGTCTTTATCTTTACAGTAAAAGTGGTGTTTTGTTGTTGACTGTTCACTGAATGACGAAGTTTGGTAATTTCTGTTTGATCTCCCTTATTTCTGTTTGATTTCCCTTCAGAGGCAGTGTGACACCAGTGTGTGCTCAGATTAACAGCACTAAAACTACTGGAGTTGTTTTTTATTTATGGGCTATGACAAATATAAATAGAAAGCGGATTTATGTCCTCTTGCCTATTGAAAGTGTCCTATTGTCCCCCTAAGCTTGTGAAATCCTCTGGTAACAGAAGTCTGACCTGTAAACTGAGGAAAAAGGTCATGCCATTATATTATGTTGCTTTTAACAAATTATATTTTACTTCACATCAAGGAATAAAAAAAAAAAAGATGTTTACTTTGAGTTGTTTAATCATTTCAACTTCCAGCTTAATTGAGCTAGGAGGGTGATGGGACCAGAGAGTCAATGAGCTGCTGGTGGTTCTGCTGTCCCTGTCCCCCCCACATCCCCCCCGCCCCTTCTTCTGTGAGGCCATGAAGGCTTTCTGGGCTTATGAAATACCAGGCAGTAATTTAAATAGTTGGCTTGCAGCAAAATGAACATTACAGTTGTTCTATCTGGGCATTTAATATCTGATAAGTAATGATAATAAATCCATGGAATTTTGTATGTAGCATTACTGCCAAAATAAATTTGGATTTTGTGTAGAAAAAGGATATCCAGAGCAGAAGCAAAACACGACTCGTTGTAAGCACACCAGGATACATACTGGAACAACTGGCCCATAAACACATGGCATCAGTAGCAAGAAGCTGCAGGGTGTGTGTGCATTTTTAATATGCCTGTCAGAAGGGGACATTAATGCATGTTTGCATTTGAGATTACAGAGATTACAGCCTTGGTGACCACAGAAGAGGTAGACCAGAAAGTGCTAAAACAACACTTCAGCCATCCTAAATGGCTGTTCTGAGGTTACCACCCATCTCGGGCTCTTTTTGGTTTCCTTGGACATTGAGGCTGTTCACATCTCCTCCTAGGAGCTGTTGTTCTCCCCTGACTGGCAACAACTTCTGCTTTACTTCTGACAGCATTTTTGTAAACAGGGCCCATAGAGTGGCTTCATGTAGCAAAAAAAAAAAAGTCTGGGTGGCATCCTGATAAAATCTGGAAGACAGGTAACCCTCCCAGGTGTCTGCAGACCTGTTAGCCTGACCTCAGGCATTATGCTGCTTTGAAATAAAGTTACGTGGTAAATGCAAGAGGAATACAGTGCAACCAAGATGCATCAGGAGATAAATGAAGGGATTTCTCTAAACCAAGGAAGTGCAAGACTTGCTCATTTGGACTTCAGTACAATATTTTGCATGGTGCTGCACAGAAAAATACAACTTCTCCTGGAGGATATAGGTTGAGAGCTGATGGATATAGGATATAGGTTGTAGCTGAAGGTTAATGCGTGCTGGCAGAGAAAGTTCTGTATGTTGTGCACTCTGCATGGTCCATGTTACCAAGATCAACTGCTGTACTGCTTTACAGGACAGTTAAATACTTGTAGTATGATCTTCTTTTACTTGCTTCTGGTGTCACTCGTGTTCAGTTAATTAACTTCATAAATTAGATTTATATAATGTAAATGATATTGCTTCTGTTTTCAGAAAATTTGCCTCACGGCTTCAGCCTTCACCTAATCCACAGTCAGAAATGGCCGGAAGGAATCATGTTTTAATGTCATTTTTTCACAAGTCAACGATTTCCTAAATAATAACATATTTGTGAGATTGGAATGTGTGACAGAAAACTAAAGTGTCCTAACAGTCTTTCTTCTCCTTAATAAATAATAATAATAATAATAATGTGAAATACATTACCTTTGTTATACCAGTGTAAAAATAACCAAAATATTTGGCTTTTCTACATTTCCTATTGCTTCCGAACAATAACAAAGCCCATCTGATGTATTGTTGCTTTGTTGCATTTGTTCTGCGGCCATCACAGCCTATCATTTTTAGGCAGGATGCTCTTAAAGCCTTCCTCTTTATTAAGCAGCTGAGTTGCATGTGTTATAGGTGACATGGTTCCTTACGTTTCTTTTCCCGTTTTGCTTTGCCTTTACTTGTTGAAGAGAAATTTTTATATTGAATTTAATTTTGCAGCTACAGCATTCAGGTAAGGCTGTTGCATCTCCCTATTTGTTTAACTGCTTACTTGAATTTTATATTTAACTGCATGGACTCATTTTTTTCTGTTCGCAAAAGTTTTACTTGAAGAAACGTGATCTTAAAAACTGTTATGAGAGATAAGCATTATTTAATAGACTCCTTTTAAGTTTGTTTTCTAGTTGGTTGGTTGGTCAGTTTGGTTGTTGTCCAAATTCCTAGTGTCCTCCTCTTTTTAGGTATTCCCTTGTGCCATTTCAGGACAAAGCCAAGTGAGCTAAAGTCTATCTGTTGCCAGATAAGTGTTTTGTTCTTTAATTAGAAAAATAAAGAGCAGATTGCTATCAGACCTTGTGACACTGTATTTTAAATCAGTATTTCAAACAATAACTGAAGATATTTATTGCTATGAAAGATTGTATTAAAGTGTATCAACTTACCAGAACACAGGTTGAAGTTGAACAAAGATTATTTGAGATATCTCTGCTCAAAAAAATGAAATGTTCTTTTATCGGTTTTGTGGCAAGCCAACTAGCTAATTGCTTGCAAATAGTTGTCTGAGCTATATGCCTTGACTTGTTTTCCTCTTAACCGTTATGTTAGCAAACAAGGATGAGCTCATCTGTATTGTGTGCATCACAACCCGTCCAAATCTGAAGGACTTTCATTGCTTTACAGTTTCCTTTTGGACTGAGACTGCACTTTATTTTCGTATGCCATTTCCTACTCAAACTGG
>WKFP01014891.1:113628-126320 GCA_011057875.1 Pterocles orientalis | reverse complement strand
CCCCCCCGCCCCTTCTTCTGTGAGGCCATGAAGGCTTTCTGGGCTTATGAAATATCAGGCAGTAATTTAAATAGTTGGCTTGCAGCAAAATGAACATTACAGTTGTTACATCTGGGCATTTAATATCTGATAAGTAATGATAATAAATCCATGGAATTTTGTATGTAGCATTACCGCCAAAATAAATTTGGATTCTGTGTAGAAAAAAGGATATCCAGAGCAGAAGCAAAACACAACTCAGCGTAAGCACACCAGGATACATACTGGAACAACTGGCACATAAACACATGGCATCAGTAGCAAGAAGCTGCAGGGTGTGTGTGCATTTTTAATATGTCTGTCAGAAGGGGACATTAATGCATGTTTGCATTTGAGATTACAGAGATTACAGCCTTGGTGACCACAGAAGAGGTAGACCAGAAAGTGCTAAAACAACACTTCAGCCATCCTAAATGGCTGTTCTGAGGTTACCACCCATCTCGGGCTCTTTTTGGTTTCCTTGGACATCGAGGCCGTTCACATCTCCTCCTAGGAGCTGTTGTTCTCCCCTGACTGGCAACAACTTCTGCTTTTGCTCTGACAGCATTTTTGTAAACAGGGCCCATAGAGTGGCTTCATGTAGCAAAAAAAAAAAAGTCTGGGTGGCATCCTGATAAAATCTGGAAGACGGGTAACCCTCCCAGGTGTCTGCAGACCTGTTAGCCTGACCTCAGGCATTACACTGCTTTGAAATAGTTACGTGGTAAATGCAAGAGGAATACAGTGCAACCAAGATGCATCAGGAGATAAATGAAGGGATTTCTCTAAACCAAGGAAGTGCAAGACTTGCTCATTTGGACTTCAGTACAATATTTTGCATGGTGCTGCACAGAAAAATACAACTTCTCCTGGAGGATATAGGTTGAGAGCTGATGAATGGTTGTAGCTGACGGTTAACACATGCTGGCAGAGAAAGTTCTGTATGTTGTGCACTCTGCATGGTCCATGTTACCAAGATCAACTGCTGTACTGCTTTACAGGACAGTTAAATACTTGTAGTATGATCTTCTTTTACTTGCTTCTGGTGTCACTCGTGTTCAGTTAATTAGCTTCATAAATTAGATTTATATAATGTAAATGATATTGCTTCTGTTTTCAGAAAATTTGCCTCACGGCTTCAGCCTTCACCTAATCCACAGTCAGAAATGGCCAGAAGGAATCATGTTGTAATGTCATTTTTTCACAAGTCAACGATTTCCTAGATAACATATTTGTGAAATTGGAATGTGTGACAGAAAACTAAAGTGTCCTAACAGTCTTACTTCTGCTTAATAAATAATAATAATAATAATAACGTGAAATACATTACCTTTATTATACCAGTGTAAAAATAACCAAAATATTTGGCTTTTCTACATTTCCTATTGCTTCCGAACAATAACAAAGCCCATCTGATGTATTGTTGCTTTGTGGCATTTGTTCTGTGGCCATCACAGCTTGCCATTTTTAGGCAGGATGCTCTTAAAGCCTTCCTCTTTATTAAGCAGCTGAGTTGCATGTGTTATAGGTGACATGGTTCCTTACGTTTCTTTTCCCGTTTTGCTTTGCCTTTACTTGTTGAAGAGAAATTTTTATATCGAATTTAATTTTGCAGCTACAGCATTCAGGTAAGGCTGTTGCATCTCCCTATTTGTTTAACTGCTTACTTGAATTTTATATTTAACTGCATGGACTCATTTTTTTCTGTTCGCAAAAGTTTTACTTGAAGAAACGTGATCTTAAAAACTGTTATGAGAGATAAGCATTATTTAATAGACTCCTTTTAAGTTTGTTTTCTAGTTGTTTGGTTGGTCAGTTTGGTTGTTGTCCAAATCTGAGTAACGTGATTCATGGAATATAAGTATAATTTTATTTCATTTTTTTCTGTTTGTTGAACTCTTCTTCCAGAATTCACAATACGTCATTTAGAAAATCAGCAGAACATTTATCTGTGAGTTTTGTATTACTTTGTATAATGGAATTGAACTTGTTTTCATTAAACCTTCCCCTATGTTGTAAATAAATACTTGGTGCCTCCTAGTGTCCTCCTCTTTCTAGGTATTCCCTTGTGCCATTTCAGGACAAAGCCAAGTGAGCTAAAGTCTATCTGTTGCCAGATAAGTGTTTTGTTCTTTAATTAGAAAAATATAGAGCAGATTGCTATCAGACCTTGTGACACTGTATTTTAAATCAGTATTTCAAACAATAACTGAAGATATTTATTGCTATGAAAGATTGTATTAAAGTGTATCAACTTACCAGAACACAGGTTGAAGTTGAACAAAGATTATTTGAGATATCTCTGCTCAAAAAAATAAAATGTTCTTTTATCGGTTTTGTGGCAAGCCAACTAGCTAATTGCTTGCAAATTGTTGTCTGAGCTATATGCCTTGACTTGTTTTCCTCTTAACCATTATGTTAGCAAACAGGGATGAGCTCATCTGTATTGTGTGCATCACAACCCGTCCAAATCTGAAGGACTTTCATTGCTTTACAGTTTCCTTTTGGACTGAGACTGCACTTTATTTTCGTATGCCATTTCCTACTCAAACTGGTGTGCATGTCAAAAATCTCCACTAAAAATAAGTTGCATTACTATTACTCTGTTTTCCATTTCATTAATGTGCACTGGTATTTCTGTATATGCTGTTGCATTTGTCCTAGCTTTTTAGGAGATTGGGGGATTATCATGACAGGCATTATGTCTGAGCTGTTTAATTTATATTTGGTCTTTGATTATTTGGCACATTATGAAGCGTTAATTTTTGCACTCATTGAAAGGTGTAAGCAGATTCACAGGAAGTTTAACCAAATCTGTAGAAATATGGCTTTACGCTTGTATGACAGTATACAACAGATGTTCTGGATTTTCTAGACTGTGCAAGTGTCCAAGAGACTTGAAAGACTTAAAAACTTGTATCAAAACACTTGTAAAGGGAATGGAATTTCGGTGCTTTTGTTGTAGGTTCTTTAACCACTGTCACTCCACACTCTGAACAGCAGTGATAACCAAGCTATAAGATCCTTCATGTGGATTTTGGGCCCTGGTAGTCCCAATTTAAAGGTAAACACCAAGAAATGGATGTTCTGCAAAACCATTTTTTTCCCCTGTTTTGGGACTGTATTTGGTATGTCACAATACCCTGTTCAGAGCTTTCTCGAGTAGGTCACAATATCCTGTTTTCCACGTGGATGCATGTACTACAGACCTTCCCTCCCCAACGTATCCTTGTACTGTTGAAAACAGCAAGTAAAACGTCTCATGAAAACATCTGGGGTTTGCTGTGAAATCTTGTTTTGTTTTGATTTGTTTTTAATTAAAAGTCAGACCATAAGACTTCGGAAAAGTCTTGCTAC
The DNA here is from genome assembly GCA_011057875.1 of Pterocles orientalis. Lineage (NCBI taxonomy): Eukaryota > Metazoa > Chordata > Aves > Pterocliformes > Pteroclidae > Pterocles > Pterocles orientalis. The sequence goes on along the minus strand of WKFP01014891.1, from coordinate 122,945 downwards.
TTTTTTGATAAAGAAAGTAAAGAGTTCTAATTGATGTGTTAATTTCTCAGAATTTCTAAATCCATGAAGTGTATTTAATATTTTTGCAAAGTATTTCAGATATTCTGTATTTAGTACTTTGGGAAATTTACATCTCTCTGCAATAAAGCAATTTGAAAAACATTTGGTTCAATTGGGCCTAATTTTCTAGAATTAGATTATTGAATTTCATTGAAAGCTAACAAACTAATGAAGGTATTACCTGAACTGTAAAAATATGAAGCTGCTCTAGTAATAACTGGTAGGTGTTTTGAGCCATGTAAAACTTCAGTGCTTATTACTGTGGCAGCTAGGTGGGGTTTTATGTTGGTTTGTTTTTTTTCTCTCCATATTTCTTAAATTAAAATATCCTAAAGACTCCAAGAAAATTAGATGCTTTACCTTGTGTTTTTCTTAGTTGTATAACTGCTTTGATTTCAGGACTTGTTTCTGAATAGGTAACCAGAAATTACTTGTATAGGAGAAGTCTCCTGTGCCATTTGAAGTCCTAGCACATTGTGCAGTTAATAAAAAAAAAAAAGTCTGGGTAGATATTCTTTACCTTGTGCTTTTAGGGGGGTGGGGAAAAAAAAGATGAATTTTTTGTGTGATTGAAATGATGAAAACCTCATTTAAAACAAATTAAGGAGTATTTTGCTGAACTGATTTATTTCTCTACAGCAGAGCTTAGCTTAACCTTTTATTTCTCTTGCAAGAATGGCTTTGAGTGTAATTTAAACTGTCAAATGACATTTATCAAATGATGGTTTTGCCCTGTAACAGGCAAATGTCTTCCACAAAATTGATTAGCTGCTGACCTCACCTACCCTTTTCAGACCCTTCAAGGTAGATTTCAAAGAGTTGTAAAATAATCACTTCACTTTCAGTTTATACTTCAACCAAAGGCGTTTACTGGCCCGGTAGCGATACTGCTGTGGGTTCCACATCTGGGAAGGAGAGGATGTAAATGCCTGCCTATAGCTCTGCCTGTCACCACCCAGCCCATTGTGCTTTAACCTGAACCCCTACTCCTTGCAAAATAGGAACAGCTTTGGAAATGGCTTTTTACAGGATAATAGAAAGAATAACATTGAGCCTTCATTTTCTAGATGATTGTGCTCTGGTAATCAGGAAAATGCTCTGTTTGGTAAGATCTGCGGAGTGTTCAGTTATTAAAAAGGTGCCAGAAGAATGAAGGATAGCAGTCTCCTAAATGTGAAATTTTATACCCCCAACAGTTTGCTGCATTCTTATTCTCTAGCCTTGTTTTGTAAGAGCAATCCATTAAAAGCCAATAAGCTTGCTTTTGTAAGAGTTAACCTACTGGTAAATTAATTAACTGTGCCTTAGGAGAAGTCTGTGGCCCTTTCAGAATGGTGGCTCCATGTCTGAAGGAAAGGTACTGTCAGATATTTTTTTTTCTCTTCAGAGCTCTGTACAAGTTTCTTTGCAAAAGAAGAAACTGAGATGCCGAAAGTAAACGATGAACGTAAAAATGTCAGAACCGCTGGTGGTGTTGAAAGTTCAATTCTATTTTTAGACCTTAATTTATTTCTTCCCAAGTCCTTTCTGCTTCCACTTCTTCCAAAATCTGTGTTTAAAAATACACACATTTGTGAAATACGCACTTGACTCTTTGTCAGAGTGACGAACCAGTTGTAGCTTGTTTGTCTCGGATCAGAGTGCTGTGCACTGGCTTTCTGTTCAGAAAGAGTTGGGAGATAAACAGAGCTGAAGAGAAAGTAGCACTTGGCGTGACTTCAGCCACATCCAGCATCGGGAGGAGCGGGGATTTTCCTGTGTGAAACTGCCAAGAGCTGTAACTGCAATTGAGATGTTTTATCAAGCTGTTCAGTATGATGACACCTTATCCCTCCATAGGTTCACCCTGCAAGTCTGGCTGATATGTTAAAGGGAAACAGGATCTGTGCTGTATATTAAAGCTGAGAAAAACCATGTACAGAATGAAGGCTTTAAATAGGAAGTGAGTTGTAAAAGGAACCTCTAGGCATTGCTAAATAGTCTATGTGTTTGTGATGTGCTTGGGATGAAATTTTGGACATTGGCTTCTTTGATTTTGTATGGGATTTTTTTGGTTTGTTTGTTTGTGTTGGTTTTTTAATGAATAATACCAGCTGTAATGCGTTTACACAGGTTTCTTGCTACAACATCATAGTGATAGGCATCAGCTTGTATCTGTTGGAGAACAGGATCATTGTTCTGGGTCCTCAAGCTAAACATGCAATATATGCTGTAAATTGCGTTTATTATATGCTGCTTAAATATCTCATTGTCTGCTTTGCATACAAGTAATTTATTGCTGCTTATGTTCTGACAGAATGAAAACTAATGTTTAATTATGCATTGCCCTAGTAATGTGGTATTTAGGGTGAATGTATCTGAATTAAATAAGGGCCATTAATAATGCCTAACAATTTATGATATATTCATTGCTTGATTTCAAATAATATAAATTAGCAAAGCTTATTTGAAATGTCACCAATATAAAATGGCTTTGTGGGAACACCTCTCTGTGTGCTAATTTCAGAATCATTACCAGCTGAGTCTTACTATTTATTCAATGTCCAGTAGGCTTTTATTATTCCCATATTTGCAGTTTAATTACAGCCTCTGTTTTCCTGACAGTGTGAATTCAATCCTAGACCTGCAGGAGCAAAATGAGTTGCAATCAGTCGGTTTTGCTTGAAAGCTTCCTTTTGCTTCGGCCCCCTCCCACCTGCCATGACGGAGCCACAGCTCTGAGCAGATCCCTACAGCCACCATTTTTTGTACCATGTGTTTAAATGGGCAATGTCAGTCTAAGACTTTTAAAGTTGTTCTTCCTTAAAGCTTCTAAGTCATGGGGTATGTCTCCATCTCACGTAAGCACCTGGTTTTATATCAATATCACAGAAGACATTTGAATAAATCACTTAAAGGGAGGTTTCTGGGTTACTTATAACATGAATTTACAAATGTTGTTAATAGACCTGAGGTATTTGTACATAATATGCCTGGTTTCTGTGCAACTAAAATCTTAGTCATTCATATTTAAAATAATCCATTCTCTAAGGCTATTACATGGGATTTAAATTCCTCAACGATATAGCAAGTATTGTTTTTTTCAAATAAGACAAACTGCAGCAACATTTTACATCAGCAACAACAGACCAGGGCAGTTAAAAGGATTGTAGGTTGCAGGACTAAAGGAACATTTTCTTAGTATGATGCACATGCATTTATTGTAGAGATGCTGTAAATGTGGGTTCTCTTAGAAGTAATTGTAGTTAAATGAATGTTTGAACCTGAGACCTTAGCAACAAGTCAGTCCTCTGTCCAGTGAGCTCTTTCTGCTTCATCTGTGTATCGTGATTATCTCTTGCAGGAAATTATTTCTTACTTATGATTTTCTTATATTCAGAAGCACTCCGTAGAGGAAAATGTGTTTTTTATTTCTCATGAAATTATTACAGCTATTGTAACAGAGTTTCAGTTGTAATTGGGAATACTGAGCTTCATCCTCACAGCCACATTTCATGTACTATTGCTAAGGGAGCTAGCTGTATTTCACAGGTAACGTGAAGAGGTGCACATAATACTTGGCAAAAGTTTCACATGCATTTTACTCAACGTTTTCTGTCACATTTAACTTTCAAACACAGAGAGAAAGAAGCAAAATCTTCATCTGAGTGAGTTGGAAGACTCAAAATGTTTGTGTTTCATATTTAGTGTCTTTCAGATGTGACCGTTTCTTTACGTGGTAATGGCAAAGTGGAGAATTGATCCCTCTGACCTTTCCCATTTATTTTACCTTTTCAAGAGCTGTTTGTGGTTGAGTTTTGGATATTGTTTCTTCTCCCTTCCCCCCACAATGTGGTTGCAGTTTCCACCAAGATCTAATGACACGGGTACTCCTTTCTGTCTTGGGTGCGTTTTCCAATCTGGCCTCATGAAATCTATCCGAAAAATGTATTGTTGTACAAAGAACCAGACCTTATACTTGAAAGATTCAAATTAATTAATGGCCTGTGCCACTGGGACGTGCCGTTACTCAGCTGGTGTGCTATACCAAAGGTCATTTCTACTGTGTGTTTATCACCTGTTCTTTTTATTTTCCTGTTCTGCCAGAGAAATTCCAAAAAATATTAGAGAAATTACTTTCATACCTCAAAGCTGGATGAACCTAAAAAAAACCCCAGAAACCAACACCCTTCAGAAAAACCCAAACCTTCTGTTAGCCTGCATTTTCTGCCTGATTTGGGGGGTGAGGGGATGGGGGAGGAGTGTAGATTCACATTGCATTCAGATCTTGTAGGGGATTTCCTATGACAAATATTATGAAATATTTGCTTAGAATTAAAGAATCTCTAAAGTGTGCAAATCTGAGCACATTTGGCTATGTTATTCCACTATGTAGATGAGAATTAAAACTGTGCCATTATAGCACAAATATAAATATTTGCAGCATGAAAGCAAATCTGTAGATGTATCCAGAGAATCTTTATATCAGCAGATTAAGAAAACAAATGCATGTGAAAAATTGATCAATGCGATCTTGATAATTTAAAATACAAATTTGCAAGTGAACTTGCTGTTATTGTAGATAATTGAAGATGTGTGAATTCAGCATTATTGAAGTATTCACAGATGTTCTTGGGATCACTTTTGGCTGGAACGTACATGCATGTAGGCCTCTGTTATCGTTCTTTCTGGCATGGAATTTGCGGTGTGATCTGTCAATCTCTAAAAGAGTCTATAATTCTGTATAAGCAAATCCAAAGCTTCATTCTGTGTGTAATGTATCTACTTGTCCCTAGTTGAACCTGCCCTCTGGTTTCAGGGTGAGACTGATGTGCAGTGTTATCAACTGTAGTAAAGAGCATGTATTTTAGATGTAGTAATTTTCAATTAACATTTTGTTATTTTATATCGTATTTAATGAGGTGGCAGTATGATATATTAAGTTTGTACAGCTGTGTTTTCAAAAATTTACTGGAGTTTCTTCTTTCGCTTTGGAAAGAGGAAAGAGTGTTCTCTCTATGACTCCGAGGAGCAGAGCACATTCAGCCCATCCCAAACATCTTTCCTTTCTCTGCTCTGCTATGTAACTGCCATGACTCTATTTAGAGCTTTTCAGGGATTTCCAAAGATGCGTTTTGTAAAGTAAATTCAACTGATTTTATCAGTTTTTGCGTAGGCTGCAGGGATTTGAATAATAAAAATGAGACATGGCAGGGAACATCACTGGGACTTTAAAGTACTGAAAAGTGATGAGGCTGCCTAACTTGCTTGCTTGTGTTGGTTTCTTTCCTCTGTTTAAGAGCTAAAAGGCTCCTCTCTGTTTTCTTATTTTGTCTAACTTCATTTCTGCAGAAGGTCATACTTGCAGTGAATGCATTTTTTTCCTCTGATATTTATAACCTATAGCTGCTTCCGTGAAGGTTCCTCCTAAAGCCTCTCTTAAGCAGGATAGCATTTACAGGCAACTAACAGCCTCGTAGTTGGAAAACAGTGTTGGATAAACAGTGCTCAGAGCAGAGGAGCACGCCTGTGTTGCTGTATCCATCCGTATGTGCATTTGTATTCATACAGAGTGGGTTTTCCCTCTAAACCCTGTAGAAAACTGCTGAAGCAAAATGTGTTCTGCATGAGCAAGAAGATTTGACCGGGTAAATCGGGATGCGTGACCAGGGTGTAGAGAGCACTGTAAGAACATAGGTACAATGTATGTTATAGGTATTTGGTGACTGGTTTTGTAATGGGTAACTCGTTTCTGATTTGAAAGCACCATTGCAAGCTAACAATTCTGTCTTACGTTTATCATGTTTTAGTTAAAATCTACTAAAGTGAGGGTAGATTAATACATGCAATAATAAAAAAGTGCCTACAAACTAGGCAACAGTACAGTTGTCTACGTTTTCACATAAGGATGTGGTCAGAAGTGGATTTCAAATATATAAGAAAAATCCCAGTCTTGAGAAGACTGACAGTATTCATTTTAAAGCTAGAAAGAACAGATAGTCCCCATGAATATAACAAAATAAGGAAAACCTTAGAACTTTTCCATGTATCTCTAAGCAAAAATGTAGCTGTTTAGATAGTTCATCCAACTTGAACAATCAAAACAATACCTGAATGCTGTGACTTGCAAAACCTTGGCTGAGTTCTGCACTGCTGTAAGAAACAAATCTCTGCTTATTGAGCCCAAAGTGTGTGCATTCATGTGTAACCAAAATTTCACTTCATTTTCTATAAATAGTTTAAGACAAAGACACAGACGCATTAGACTACCTCGCAAGCTGCAAAAGTAAATAGTAATTTGAAATACAAAATTTGAATTATCTTTGGAAAGTGTAGCTCAATTGACAAAACAAGAGCAATGTGCTGAGGTTAAAGACCTTTCTGCTGGCATCCTCATTGACCTTCCATAAAAAGTACACTCCAGGTGTTCTCTGAAGGACTTTTTTTTCCTAAAACTAGTATAAATAGGAATGGTGTTTCTTCTTTTCCAAAGTGTCAATCTCGTGATCACATTAACCTGGAAAGAATTAAACTGCTTTTGCGTTCTTCTTTTACTTACATTCACTCCCAGGACGTATACCCAAGAAATAGTAGACTGAATAACATTGTCGTAATTAAGACACATGCAGCATCTTTGCAAAGACATCAGCAACTAAATATATTCTGTTTTCTCTAGATCAATGAACTGAGCCATGTTCAAATCCCTGTTATGTTGATGCCAGATGATTTCAAAGCATACTCAAAGATAAAGGTGGACAATCACCTTTTCAACAAGTAAGTACAGTAACAATTCTTTGTAGAAGGGGATAGCGGCAGTGATATTTTTATGAAGTACTATGAACTCTGTTATTTTTCAGTTCATGGGACTAAGTTTTGATGATTAAGTTAATCCTGTGATAAACATAACCATCTGTGCATTTCTGAAAAGCAACAGCAAAGACTGCTGGGTAGTATTTTTCCTCCGTATGGTTTATTATTGCTTTATGAGTATCTTATATATTGAAGGTGATCTTTTCTTAGTTTGTTTATTTATAGCTGATATAAGCATTTATTTGGGTGTTGTGAAAATATAAATTCATGTGCATGTACTTTTTTGTAAATGAAATATTTGAACAAGAATGAGGATTTAAAGTATATATCAAAGCTAAATCATGTTCAGCTTTTTGTAAATCATCATACAAAATCATACCAATCATATAGAAGCTCCAAAAGTATTAAGTTCATTTAATGTAATATCTATGTCTCTTAAAAATAAAATGCTCCATGAACAGTATGTACAGACATACAAAACTATTAATGCTGTTCTGTATATAACTTGAATTTTATTCAAGAATATATTTGGAAAAAGGAAGAATTCTACTACTTTGGTTCTTCTGTTTTGTCACAAAATCAAAATAACTTTTCTCACATATAAGTCTGAAATTAACACTAGGATATTAAAATTAGCCCTGAACTGAATGAATCACAGAATCACAGAATATTAGGGATTGGAAGGGACCTTGAAAGATCATCTAGTCCAATCCCCCTGCTGGAGTGAGTCAAATTTTCTTGAGTCTTTGGCACTGTCAATACTTTCTGGTGTCACAGATTGTATAGTAATTCTTGTATAATCCAGTCTAAGATTTTACCATTGAAATAATTTTAGGACAATGAGAAAGCATTATTTTCTGCATTTGAGTCCAGGTTTTAACATTATCAAAATATAGTTTGTGTTTATTTCATCCAGATATGTTGTAGTTTGTTAGAAAGAAGTATGTATAAATGTAGTTAATATTGTAAAGAAAAAGAAAAGAACACAGTGGAACCAAATCTCAGTGAAAAAAAAAAAAAGAAAGCAGATCTCCTTATCCTCTGGTTTGTATGAACAGAATTGAGACAGAATCCTCTAGAGTTACTTATTACATGTGCAGGTGAATAAAGTTGATTTGGTTTTATATTCTTTCAGAGAAAACATGCCAAGTCATTTCAAATTTAAGGAGTATTGTCCAATGGTTTTCCGTAATCTAAGAGAGAGATTTGGAATTGATGATCAAGACTTTCAGGTAAGTTTGCCTTCAAAACACCTAAACTGGTGATACATACAGATTTTAAAGGTTAGTAGTGCTGCAGATGTGAACAAGCAGGCCAATGTGCTGAAATGAATTTATTTTTGTATAAATTGGAGGAAAACTAAGAGAAAAAGAAGACATTCTTTCTACTCCTTCCTCTACCTGCAAGCAGAACACTTTTGTTTTACCTCTTTCCCTGCCCTGCCTGTCTTCTGCTTCCTGTTCTTCTGCTATCATTAGTCCTCTCTGTTTCCCATTAGAGTTCCTCCCAGCAATGAGCCATGTTATAAAGCTGTGGGGTGATACCTCTTGCAATAGGAATAAAAAATGTCTGGACACTACTGACAAGAGATGCTATATTCAGCTGCGTCACTTAGATAACAGTTGGTGTGTCTGTGTGATGACCACAGCCCTTTTTTTTTTTCCTCAATTCTCTTTTTGTTTAGAAAAGAGCGACCTGTGGCCTGCCAACTTTGTACTGCTTCATCATGTCTCCTTTTCCTGTTGAGAGGATCTGGAAATTAATTGCTTGCGTAGAGCAGATAAAGCAAAACAAGAAATCGCTCTAGATTTGGCAGGGTTATTCCTTGCAGTCAAAGCTGTTTTCTGTTTTTGCAAAAGAAAGTTCTTGAACTCCGCTTCAGTCTGATCTGCCAATACTCACTGACAATTCCCTTTTCAATTAACTGTTCCTAATGCACAATGTTTCAGTCACAAGGATAATTCCTTCTGCAGTCACACTGCAAGATGTTCTGTCCTAAAGAGCACTTGCTGTGTAACCCAGTGTCATGCTTCCTGTCATGCTCTTTTAAACTATTTTGATGTGGGCTGCAGTTGTATTTGTGGCCTGTCACTAGGATATATTAAGAGAAGATATTTAATAAATGGTTTCAAGTAACTAAATAAATTGTACAAAATGCATTTGTACAATAACGCTCAATTCTTGCTGCATAGAGCAGGCTGAATAGTGCAGCCAAAGTCTGTCTGTATATCAAAGTATATGCCAACTGTCCTCTTTACCAATTTCTTCCTTTTCAATATCGAGCAATCTGTTAGAAATGCATAGGTGGGTTAAAATGTTCTTGGAGATGTAGCTGGAGAATGGGTTATGGATCTCGGTATACGGCCACTGTAACTTTGGTAAGAGGTTTTGCCAGTAGGTGGAGAAGAGGGTTGGGTTGGTTTCTTTTGGTAGAGCTGTCACAATCCTATCGCATGATTTTTCATTAT
>WKFP01014891.1:93564-106451 GCA_011057875.1 Pterocles orientalis | reverse complement strand
AGTAACAATTCTTTGTAGAAGGGGATAGCGGCAGTGATATTTTTATGAAGTACTATGAACTCTGTTATTTTTCAGTTCATGGGACTAAGTTTTGATGATTAAGTTAATCCTGTGATAAACATAACCATCTGTGCATTTCTGAAAAGCAACAGCAAAGACTGCTGGGTAGTATTTTTCCTCCGTATGGTTTATTATTGCTTTATGAGTATCTTATATATTGAAGGTGATCTTTCTTAGTTTGTTTATTTATAGCTGATATAAGCATTTGTTTGGGTATTGTGAAAATATAAATTCATGTGCGTGTACTTTTTTGTAAATGAAATATTTGGACAAGAATGAGGATTTAAAGTATGTATCAAAGCTAAATCATATTCAGCTTTTTGTAAATCATCATACAAAATCATACCAATCATATAGAAGCTCCAAAAAGATCATTTAATGTAATATCTGTCTCTTAAAAATAAAATGCTCCATGAACAGGATGTACAGACATACAAAACTATTAATGCTGTTCTGTATATAACTTGAATTTTATTCAAGAATATATTTGGAAAAAGGAAGAATTCTACTACTTTGGTTCTTCTGTTTTGTTGCAAAATCAAAATAACTTTTCTCACATATAAGTCTGAAATTAACACTAGGATATTAAAATTAGCCCTGAACTGAATGAATCACAGAATCACAGAATATTAGGGATTGGAAGGGACCTCGAAAGATCATCTAGTCCAATCCCCCTGCCGGAGTGAGTCAAATTTTCTTGAGTCTTTGGCACTGTCAATACTTTCTGGTGTCACATATTGTATAGTAATTCTTGTATAATCCAGTCTAAGATTTTACCATTGAAATAATTTTAGGGCAATGAGAAAGCATTATTTTCTGCATTTGAGTCCAGGTTTTAACATTATCAAAATATAGTTTGTGTTTATTTCATCCAGATATGTTGTAGTTTGTTAGAAAGAAGTATGTATAAATGTAGTTAATATTGTAAAGAAAAAGAAAAGAACACAGTGGAACCAAATCTCAGTGGAAAAAAAAAAAAGCAGATTTCCTTATCCTCTGGTTTGTGTGAACAGAATTGAGACAGAATACTCTAGAGTTACTTATTACATGTGCAGGTGAATAAAGTTGATTTGGTTTTATATTCTTTCAGAGAAAACATGCCAAGTCATTTCAAATTTAAGGAGTATTGTCCAATGGTTTTCCGTAATCTAAGAGAGAGATTTGGAATTGATGATCAAGACTTTCAGGTAAGTTTACCTTCAAAACACCTAAACTGGTGATACATACAGATTCTAAAGGTTAGTAGTGCTGCAGTTGTGAACAAGCAGGGAAATGTGCTGAAATAAATTTATTTTATTTTTGTATAAATTGGAGGAAAACTAAGAGAAAAAGAAGACTTTATTTCTACTCCTTCCTCTACCTGCAAGCAGAACGTTTGTTTTACCTCTTTCCCTGCCCTGCCTGTCTTCTGCTTCCTGTTCTTCTGCTATCATTAGTCCTCTCTGTTTCCCATTAGAGTTCCTCCCAGTCATGAGCCATGTTATAAAACTGTGGGGTGATACCTCTTGCAATAGGAATAAAAAATAATGTCTGGACACTACTGACAAGAGATGCTATATTCAGCTGCGTCACTTAGATAACAGTTGGTGTGTCTATGTATGATGACCACAGCCCTTTTTTTATTTTTTTCCTCAATTCTCTTTGTTTAGAAAAGAGCGACCTGTGGCCTGCCAACTTTGTACTGCTTCATCATGTCTCCTTTTCCTGTTGAGAGGATCTGGAAATTAATTGCTTGCGTAGAGCAGATAAAGCAAAACAAGAAATTGCTCTAGATTTGGCAGGGTTATTCCTTGCAGTCAAAGCTGTTTTCTGTTTTTGCAAAAGAAAGTTCTTGAACTCCGCTTCAGTCTGATGTGCCAATACTCACTGACAATTCCCTTTTCAATTAACTGTTCCTAATGCACAATGTTTCAGTCACAAGGATAATTCCTTCTGCAGTCACACTGCAAGATGTTCTGTCCTAAAGAGCACTTGCTGTGTAACCCAGTGTCATGCTTCCTGTCATGCTCTCTTAAACTATTTTGATGTGGGCTGCAGTTGTATTTGTGGCCTGTCACTAGGATATATTAAGAGAAGATATTTAATAAATGGTTTCAAGTAGCTAAATAAATTGTACAAAATGCATTTGTACAATAACACTCAATTCTTGCTGCATAGAGCAGGCTGAATAGTGCAGCCAAAGTATATGTCTGTATATCAAAGTATATGCCAACTGTCCTCTTTACCAATTTCCTCCTTTTCAATATCGAGCAATCTGTTAGAAATGCATAGGTGGGTTAAAATGTTCTTGCAGGAATGTAGCTGGAGATTAGGTTATGGATCTCGGTATACGGCCACTGTAACTTTGGTAAGAGGTTTTGCCAGTAGGTGGAGAAGAGGGTTGGGTTGGTTTCTTTTGGTAGAGCTGTCACAATCCTATCGCATGATTTTTCATTATCCTGTTTACTGAAGGACTGTTTTAAGAGGAAATACACCGAGACTCAGGCCAACAATTAAAATAGTAATGTCAGATTGCATTCCTGGTTCAATTTTCTTGATGACCAAAGAGGATCCTATTGTCTGGGAAGTCATTTGATCCCTTTATCCAAAGGCTTCCCTTTTTTTGGCAAAGGAAAAGGATCAGTGTGCCAAAGAGGAAAGACATGTGATTGCTCCTAAACTTCAAATCATTGTGTCAGCTCATGGTTGATATCTTTTAGAAGATGGGGTGAGAAGATTATTAGGCAATCAAAATTGTATTTCAGTAAATGTATTAGAAGACAAGATACTGTCATTAGTTAAAACTGTCAAACTCAGCATAGTCAAAAGTGCTGCATTCCACAGCACTCGTGAAGTGTTTCCATCTCCACTACTGTTCTACAGCAGAAATTCCTGTTGTAACTATGTATGCTGCTCTTTGGATTTATTAGTGATAACAGTGATAAAAGAATTGTCACTAAATGTCTGTGTTTTCAGCTTAAAACCAACAATATTTGTTTGTAGCTATGCGTTTTGGATTTCTTTGACAAGGTAATCAATAATCCAAAAAATGAAGTGCAACCACATCCTGGTTTTTGATCCAACGGAATTGTGTAGTAGTTAGAAAAAAATTCTTCAGTGCTATTTAGAATTTCAAGAATATTTAGCAAAAAAACAGAAAATAGTTAATATTAATTTTGACCCAAGGGAAGGCAATGTCTGTATTCGCTATTCTTTTTTCCTTCAACCCAAGCAATTTATCACTCGAAATTCTTATTCTACTGGACTGTTTTGATTAAAAAAAAAAATTAAATGCTGCAAGTAGTAATGTATTTTGAACACGCTTTTAAATTTAAATTATTTTTACAAAAATACGCATAAATGAGAATCCGAGTCGCCCTATGTGTAAGATAGGGATTATCCCTATTAAATTAGAAGTTTTGCTTTCATTTTAATGTTCTGTTCTCTGTGATTTAAAAAGGGAATTTAATCTGACAAAGGGAAACTCACTGTGTATACATTTTTTTCAGATAATCTTTGTCTTCAAGGAAGTTATTCCAATGAATATTGGTTAAAATCATTGTCTTGTACTCATAGCCCCAAACATGAATTTGAAAAAGCCTGTGCAGTACTGAACTGAGGGAAGGCTTGTGGAAGAGACAGCAAGTAACTTTCTCTAGACAGTTTTTCTTATATAAATGATTTTTAGGAAGAGAGTCCTAATCAATTGTGAACAATGTCATTCCCATTATTGAGCAAGATAGAATTGGTTTGGATAAACCCAATTACCTTGTTCATTAGTCAGACACATCAGTTTAAATCAGGAAGAACATTCATTTTAAGTGGTGTTGTTTTCAGAATGTTCTGCAGATATCCTTGATGAGTTGTTCCAGAGGGCAGATAGTGTTTACTCATAAGGAAAGATTAAAAAAAAAAACAAACCACAAACCCACCATACCTCATGAAAAGAATTTGGTAGCTCTAATTGCTGTGATATAGTAATTTTAATTCTTGACGTTGTGTTATTCACTTTGTACAGTAGTTTTGTGGACTGCTTAACATGTAGGCTTAGTTCACATGTGGAATTGTTAATATAGGGATCTTCTCCTGCAGAGATCTCCTCTTGTCCCTGAAGAGAGATTTGAATCTCATGAAGTACTGGGTTTTTCGTACAAGCAGTCTGACTTCAGAGTCCTTAAATTGTATATGGGTTTTGCCTTACAGGAAGCCGTTTCTAATAACAGCAATTACAATTCCTATAATAGACACCCTCCCTTCACATGATGAAAACCAACTCCTTTCCTTTTTTTGAGGTATTCTTGGTAATCTGTCCTACACCTTTCATAGGTGGTTGGGCATCTCGGAAACACGTTTTGATTAGTACAGAACTAGGATTAAAGTTTCATGGAGTTACATGTGTGGTTGCTAATACTGAGCAGGGTTTTTCTGGTGATTCATTCTTTATTATGGACACCAATGTGGAAAGTATAGTATGAAGTTAGTTAAACCTTGAGTTTTATTGAAAGATTGCCTATAGAAACTTGTTATCACAAATTAAGTCTTCAATCTAGGTTAAGAAACTTTGTTATGTCAGAATTGTTTTATTAAGACCCCGATCTTCCTTCTTGGTGATCATGTATTACTAAGATATTTACTGCATCAAATTAAAAACAATGGTCTGTCTGTTTTTTCTTAGAAAGGGGAACACAGGTGATGATTAGGCAGTATGAATCAAAATTGCATTTGAGTAATGGAAAAAGCACTTACATAGACTATAAATTATCAAAGGGAAAGATTATTGCTATGGTTTGTGCTGTTGAATGTTGCAAGTAAGTACGTATGGATCTCATATTGAAGATAATTTTCAAAAGTGTCAAAGTAATTCCACAAGCCAGACCATTAAATAATGACAAATTCTGCCTTGATAGTGTAAATTATCTTGATCTTGTATGCTTTTAGTGTTTTCTATTTCATTGAAAAATAATCCCTAGCTCTTTAAGATCCTCCTAATGTTGATGGGGAAAATACTTGAGAGTTCCTAGAAGAAAAGAGGGGAGAAAAAGAGATTAGAAAACAGATGTAGTAAAGTAAATCCCTTGCTATAGTCCTAAACTATTTTTTAATTCTGCATTCCCCCATAACTTTAGATACTGGTTTTGCAAAGGTTATTCTACAGAAAGGCATCTTTTTTTCCAAAATATATAGGGTAGCTCTGGTGACTTGGGAGTTTCTTTTCAGCTTGGTTGACAAAATTTCTTATATTGCAAAATTGAAGAGTACAGTTCTTTCAGAAGAATTACAGAAATGGCTTCCATAAACTGCAAAATTAAGGAGTATTAACAGCCAAGCAGCTAGCTTAACACCCCCCAGCAAACTCTAGAAACATAGGATCTACTACAGTTACAAATGCTGCTGTTGCTGTTACTCTGGAAAGGGAAACTTTACTATGCTCTAACACATCTGTTCTTGCTTAAGTTATTGCTGAATCCCACATCTGGATTCTGCTAGGCAAAAGAGGGAAACTGGGTTCTTGCCCGATAAAATAGAATTGGTCTTACCAGAGGGCACCAGTGTCCCCGTGTACCTAATGAGCCTTCTACTAGGGACGGAGGAGAGCACAACTGATTTTCCTTAAAGTCTTAGTACTTAGTGTAATAGGAAACATGCTCAGATCTGACTTTGCCTGTTTCCAGGAGCAGTTTGTAGAGGTTCTCTTTATAGGACAAAGAACTTTTAGCAGATGGTCTATAAGTTCTTTTTAATTTAGAGATGCTTATTATTTCTCTATGTGCATTTTTCCATATAAAAGATTGAAATTAAAATGAAAATTGAGAATTCCTGCTTTTAAATAATTTTCCTAATAAGAAACCATATGAACTCAGTATTTTTCACTTCTCCTGATATGGATATCTCCTTACGTTTTGGTATCTCTCACAGCTTTCTATACAGAAGGATTTATAGTCCAGGCTCTGTTATGGCATCAAGCAAATAATGCAAATTCTAGGTTCATGTTTCAGAAGTTAGCCTTTAATACAATTTTATTTTTAAGTATCTAAACTTCAGATCACCAAAATTCTTGTCAACCTATGATATTTTTGCTCATTTTTTGTGGCTTATTCAATCCTAAAACATCATAATAAGAGCTTAAAAACTATTTTACAATCTAAGATAATATGTATTTCTTCAGACAAAAATATTAATCAGAGCTCTCTGCTGGTGCTTCTGCACTGAAATTCGTGCTTCCATTTGTTGGCTCTTAGTTTGGGAAGGAATGAGCCACCTCAACCATCAAACTACAGACAACAAGATCAGCAATAAATATCTCAGGAACAACTATGTTAGGAGTTGTATCTTCAAAGCTAAGACATGTTCTTTTCATTTAATGTTTAGTAAGATGTGTACAAAGTCCTTGAAGCAGGGAACTTTCTTGAAAAGAAAATTCCTGTGCTGGTCATTTTAACATGGTGAGTCTACCAGTGCATGAAAAGTTCTTGAGCTCGTCTCTCAGATGAAGTACCTGTAGCAGAGTATGCAGTTTGTGGATCCCAAAGGACATTAGCACCAAGATGTTTGGAATTGCTGGCATCTTGTTTGAGGCTGGTGTAGGCAATAGTGGTAGCAAAGTGTTGAGCCAGCCATGCTAACAAAAAAGTATGACATTTGTGGCCTTTCCAGTGTGTGAAAAATGAAGTTTGCAGTCTGAATATTATGTTCTAGAATTTGGTGCCTTAAGTGTGAGCCCAAATAAGAATTTAGGGACTGTGGGACTTAACCTTAGTATGTATGGCAACAGAAATTTTAACCAGCAGTTTCTTTTAGTCTTCCCTAGAGAAAACACTTAATTTGCATTGCTTTCAGCAGTTCCTCACCTAAACTAAGTGTCATTCACAATTCATGAGAAGCTGTGCATGAACCAGGCGGCACCACTATGCTGCTGTCACAGAACAGCCTAACTGTCTGTACATAATTCTCTAACAGCGATGAACCACTGCCAGGCTATTCCACTGACCTATGATTTCAGTCATCACAGAGCATCATCTGTGCACTTGGTTTTGCCTATTCGTTCATGCAAACCTTGCCCAGAGGCACTCTTAAATAGCTTGGGATGTGATCTGATTTGTCTTTATGGTACGTTGGGCTTGTGAAGTGTTCCACGACTTTTGGATGAGATCACAGTATCAGAAACTGTTGTTTGCCTTTGTCCAGACATCACAAAGTGGCAAAGATTTAAATCAATGAGAAGCTCTTAAGCCAGTCCGTTTGAAATTTTACTGTTCTTCTAAAGCTCTGTGTACTTTATCACCAGAATTTTCCTATTGCCCTTTTTCGCTTTTTAGGAAAAGCTGTGACTCAATGACAATTTTTATTAGGCTCTGTTTTTCAGATGAGTTACGTGAAGTATTTGTATTACATCCAACACATAGTTCCCATGTTCAAAGTTTCTAAAATATAATCTTGTCTGCTAAAGTAGCAGTTAGAAAACAATGACATTTACATTAGACATGTAAGAGATTAGAATGAGCTAATTAAATTGACCTTTAAATCTCTCTACCCTCTTGGAGGCTGTGGCTAATCCTTGGCCTCCCACTGCGGAGATAAATATCCGTGCTGTGAACATTTTAAGCAAAGTGGGCAGAGGAGGAAGAGCGTCATCAGCAGTTTGGCTTTGAAGAGGAGGGCCATACTCTGTCAGTTACAAATATAGCTTGCAATTATGGAGAGAGTGGGAGAACAAGCTTTTCCTGTACTTTAGTGGCTCTGCTCCATGTGTTGTCTCACAAAAATTGTTTCAGTTGGAAAAAAATAGCTCCAGACAGCTTAACTTGTTGCTCTTAGAAACAACCAGAGTCTCTCTGGAAAACAGTTTACTTTTTTGGTATAACTAGCATTATCAATAATATAATTAATGTTACTTAATTACAATAGGCTGCTATTTTTATTGACCCACGTACAAGGTAAAAGCAGACCTCAAAGGATAAAGCATTAGGTGCTGTTTTAGCTAGCCTCTAAGGACTCTTGAGGATGTCTCTTACAAAGTATTTGGCTTGATACTTTGTGACTTTGATTTTTAAAATGCAACTGTTGTGGGGCTTTATAATAAAAAATAAAAGTTATGTAAGTAATAGACGATAAAATTATAACAATCAAAATTTAATTGTCAGTGAGCAATTGACATTTCATGTAGTGAAAACATGCAGAAGATGCAAAATCCATCCAAATGGCAAAGTGGGATAAAGACAAGGATTTTGTACAAAAACCACTGATCACCTGGCATCCTGAGCCTGTCCAAATGAGATGCCTTTTAGTATGATCACATGAACTGTTATATGGATAAAAAGGAGTGTAGAACTCCAGAGGGGAGAAGGCTGCAGCTGGGGAGAGGTAGTAGCTCTGAGAAGGAACAAGAGGTCAAAGAGGACAAGAATTTAGCACTAGTGTGAGCTCCTGACTAGGAGCAACTACACCCTGGGGTGGATAAATTGAGAGGTATAAAATAAGACCAGAAAGAGTACTAACTTTTTAAAACATCTGTTTATTTTTATACCTGAAGCTAACATATATATAGCTTTGGTGCTAGTCATCTTAAAAAAGGTTGTTGAAAATTTGGATACAGAAGAAAATACAGAAAAAAAATACAGAAATATGGCATCAAAAGAATTTAAGGACATAGAGAATGCCTTGTGCTAGGAATGACAGAATTTGACCTGCTGCACTTGCAAAAATTAGAATTGAGAAGTAAGTACTGTGTGAGTGTCCTTGCAGAGAAACAGTGCTAGATACTTTAGGAAAGAATAAGTAGGAATGACCAGAAAATGAAATAGTTCAAAATCAGACTCACCTTTTCAGCAACACAAATTATTAAACACTAGAAAAACTAGTGGAGAATCTTGGTCTTTTGAAGTTGGAAAAATCAAGACTGCCTTTCTGGAAGTTGTATTTAATTCTGTGGTATGGGACAAATTATCTGTGATTTTTGTAGTCTCTCGCCACTGGAGAGCAGATGAGTATTTCTGGTTGCCTGCTACTCAGTGCAATATCAGTAACATTTTTTATATTGATTTATGTAAGGGCAGCAAGACTGCCAGCAAGTGATTTCTCAGAGGGAAACTATTTGGGAGAGAGAGGGAGGTACGTGAAAGAGAAATTTATCTAGTAGAGGTGTCTCTGAGCTTGGCACGTTAAATGTGCCCTCAGTTGTATAAGTAATTACACAAGTAATTTAGTGTAGTCTTTAAATGACCTCATAAAAGTATTCATGCTTTAAAAGAACAAAACCTTTTCTTTCTCCTGAGACCAAAATACCAGCAGGTACAAGATTAAAACTTCACAAATGAGAAGTGAATTGGGAATTGGCAGAATGCGCACGCTCAGAGCAGGAGACCTGCAGTGAGTTGCTAAGTGAAGCTGTTAAGTGGATCAGGGTATGTGTGGCTGACAGATGTTCTAGCTGTGCCAGAGGACTGAGGCACACCGTGGCCGATTTGGAGAAGGCTGGGAAAATCTGAAGGGAACAGGACACTGTGACCCTCTTTTTTTGAGTTTCATCCTCACTAATGTTATCGTGCGCATATATATATGAGTACAAGCAGGTGATTTTTATTAACTTATGACACTGTTGTACAGCTAGATATATGCTCCACTGGTTCCAGACACAATATGGAAGTGCTATGTGCTAATAGTAAGTGATGACAAAAGGGTTGTAACACATGGTGTTGCTCCTGTTTTTCTCTGTGATACCTTACCAGTGATAGGTTTACTAGTGGTTGTGCTTTAGAGAGGCTTAAGTATAGGACCTTCCTGGCCATTCTTAAGCTTGTTAACTTCACAAGAAACATTTTCCAACAAAGAAGGTTTAATTTGTTAGTATTTGGCAGGGTTGAATGGGGTGCAAAATGCTTTGATTTATACTTAACAGTGTTGGGTCAAACAGGTAAGTTAGCTTTACCTACATCAAAAGCGAAGGATCTTGGTGTTTTTAAATAGCCATATTGTTTCCTCTTTGAAGCCCCGGAACTCTTCTAGTTTGATGCTTTCAGTGATGCTTTCCTTGATCTTACTTGCTAATGATGACTTACCAGGGCAGGCCAATTCTTGTCCTCTTTTTATTTCAAGAGTCATTGTTATGATCAGGCAACAGTATGTGTATTTTATTGAAGACTGATTTCTAACTATAAGCAAATATAACTAGCGTAGTTGAGAGGTGAGATACTTCACTTCGTACCTAGAAACTTTACTTTAGAAGGAATTTTAAATTTTCTCTGTTCACAGAAGTTATAGTTAACCATTACAAATAAAACCGACCACAGATGAAACTCAGCTGTGCATTTATCAACACAAGAAAAGTGGTAATGCAACTACTAATAATCATACAATGTGATATAATTAGATTTTTTCAGCTTCTTAAACCGTACTTATTAAATAAACTTAGGCAAGTATCAAAATAAAGCATGGCAAATAGTAATATTAACAATATCCTACGTGTTCCACCTTCTTTCAGAGTTCGAAGGAACTATGTTCTGTTGTCTGAAGAGTTATATTGGGAGAGTTATCGAAGGAATGGAGAGTTAGTAAGAATAAAGTGTCAAAAAGGTTGTTTAGTTAAAGGTTGTTTTTATCCTAAACATTTTTAGTGTTTAAACATCTGACCCTAAACTCTAATTTATTACTAGAGTAAGAGTATTGCAGAGAGGGCATTTGGGTTACCTGTGCATGTATGTGAAGGTGCTGCTTAGCATAAAGTTGGTTGTTTTCTTCTAACAAATTAATGAGTGTGGTAAAATTATAGCTGTATGCATTCTTAGTCAAGCTTGACATAGATAACTAATAACACAATAGCTATCTCCTAAAAAATAAATTCATCACCATTTCTAAACATTTCTTAAAGCATTAAGAAACAGTAAAGCACATGCTAAATAATTATCTACAGATGAATTATATTCTCTAGTTATCAACAATTTTTGGTATGATAGTGGTGCTTGCAAATTAATTTGTCATTATAGTTAGCAATCAGGCAGAATTTATTTCCATTAGGAAGAAAGCTATTGCTGGAAAAAACAAGAATCAGTAAAAAGTCAGTGACTTTACAAGGGTTTCTTCCAGGTGATTTAAAATATATACTAGTTTGTGTATTTTCTTCATGTCGAGCTTGAATTGCAATGAAAGCAGCATGATAAAGCGTGACCTGGACCGGCTGGAGAAGTGGGCCCATGAGAACCTAATGAGGTTCAACAAGGCCAAGTCCAAGGTGTTGCACTTGGGCCGGGGCAATCCAAGGTACTTGTATAGACTGGGAGAAGAACTCCTTGAGAGCAGCCCTGTGGAGAAGGACTTGGGGGTCCTCGTGGACGAGAAGCTGGATATGATCCGGCAGTGTGAGCTTGCAGCCCGCAAAGCCAGCTGTGTTTTGGGCTGCATTAAAAAAGGGGTGGCCAGCAGGGAGAGGGAGGTGATTGTGCCCCTCTACTCGGCTCTGGTGAGGCCCCATCTGCAGTACTGTGTCCAGGCCTGGGGCCCCCAGCACAGGAAGGACGTGGAGCTCTTGGAGCGGGTGCAGAGGAGGCCACTAAGATGATCAGAGGCAGGAGCACCTCTCCTATGAGGAAAGGTTGAGGGAACTGGGCTTGTTTAGCTTGGAGAAGAGAAGGCTCCGGGGAGATCTCATTGCGGCCTTCCAGTACTTGAAGGGAGCCTATAAACAGGAGGGGGAGCGACTGCTTACAGGGGTTGATAGTGACAGGACGAGGGGAAATGGTTTTAAACTAAGAGAGGGGAGATTAGATTGGATATCAGGAGGAAATTTTTCATTCAGAGGGTGGTGAGGCACTGGAACAGGTTGCCCAGAGAAGTTGTGGGTTTCCCACCCCTGGAGGCATTCAAGGCCAGGCTGGATGGGGCCCGGGGCAGCCTCCTCTAGTGTTTGGCAACCCTGCCCACAGCAGGAGGGTTGGAACTAGATGATCTTCAAGGTCCTCTTCAACCCAGGACATTCTATGATTCTGTGATAAAAGGAGTACTAGATGATTCATTCCCTTAGTGTAACAGCTGCTATTTCTTTTTAAGTCAGAATTTCTTACTGCTTCTGCTCTCTATATTTTTTATCCTCTTCTATCATGGGGGAAAAAAAAATCTGAATAAGTTTGTTTGTTTGGATGAGTTGCTACATAAATATACCTGTATACTTGATATTCCTGGTTAAAAATGGGAGGAAAGGAGGTTCTTGGAAGCAGAAAGAACTTTGTTAAGGCCTAACACTTCTAAGAGCTCTCCTGGGCAAATAGAGCTTATGAAAACAAAAGGAGACAGATTTTAAAAGAGTAAATGGTTATAAGAACAGCATTTGGAAGGTTTGAAAGTCAAAAATAGTTATTTTTATCCCTTTCTGGTCACAGAATTAGTAACTGAGCTTCAGCAACTGAAAAGTCTATAGAAGAAGCATCTCCCATGTGTTGTATCTCAATCAAAATGCAGCTAGCAAGATATTTCATTCACACTGAGTACTCCCAGGTCTGAATTTCACTCAAATCTAACAAGTCTTTTGGTAAAGAATATTAAAATATACCTCAAGAATATTTGAAATTTTAGAGAATAATGCTATTTCAGGTCTTCCTTACCATCTTTTCTCCTTCCTTCCTCCTTCAGAGGTTCAGTGGCAATGTGGCAAGTATACTTTTCTGCAACTTGTTATAGCAAAACAACTTAAGTCTCCCCAAAGGTTAATTGCTTTCAAGGTTTATAGCATATGGCTTACAGTTTGAAGACTAGGGTTCTATGGGAAAAACACATTCAGAATACTAGTTACTGCTTTGTTGCAATAGTTAACCTCAGAATAATGCACCTTTTTCTGCTGCGAACAATAACAAATAATTACC
>WKFP01014891.1:12187-84304 GCA_011057875.1 Pterocles orientalis | reverse complement strand
TGTAACATGTTATATCTGCTTTGTGAGGTTGATAACAGCCCTATGATTGAGAAACCTTCATTTAAAGAACTCTCATCTTACAACTTGCATCAGTTAAAAACAGAAGTGCTGCTTTAGATGGAAAATAATTGATCTTTGTACACTGACATTGCTTTTGTGGCCTTTTACTGTCAAGCTTCTTTATATTTTGGAGCATGCAAACATATTTCCTGCCTAAGGTTTTGATTTGCATTTACAGAGCCTCTACAGCAGCTTAAGATGTTTTGCCCATTCATAGGCAGTCTGAGCTTAATGCTACACTGAGAAGTGGCGTGGCTGTGGCATGCCTCCGTGTTCTCCGCTTGGGTTTGTAACCTCCAGTACAGTGGCAGGGCAGGCAGAAAGGGCTGTTATGGCCCAGACTGTGCTGGCCTGGTTCAACAGAGCTTGTGTGTCAGAGTTGTTAGTCAAAATTTTGTACAATTCACAGTCAACAATTTCCATCTGTGTTGTTCGTTCACTTTGTTTCTTGCTGGACAGGGTTGTTTTCAGGACTCTTAAATCTATCTGGTTTCCTTTTGCCATTTTAAAAAGAAAAGTCTGTATGTGCTATGTGCAGATTCCAGTATTAAGTTAGTGAGAGAAATTCCTTAAAATTAACGGAGGACCCCAAATCTGCAAAATCTCCAGGGCTCCAAGAGCTTTGTTAAACTCTTTGTTACTAAATACTAACTACCTTTTTTGAACAATTCAAATTGTTTATTCAGTTAACCTGTCCTAAAGTCTCCTGCATTTTAGAAAAATGTTTCTAAAAACAAGGTCACTCTGGCACAGAAGAAACAGCAGCTTTAGTATTTAATGAATATTTAGAAGCTGATCTGTTTCAAAAACTGACTGTTGGTTAGTTTTCATGTTTCCTATTTGGAGCTTGAATTTTTAAACTTTCTCCAAGTTCCTCTGTTTGAGACTTGGTGAAAACAGAAAGAGGAAAGCTGGTGAGTGCTTTTTGGGTTTGAATCATTGTGGCTTAACTTTTCCTTGGTTCCACAAAATGTGAGCAGATATATTTGAGCTGATGTTAAGATTAATACAGTATGGTCATTTTTATTCTGGGAATAAATATTCATTCTTCAATAATTCTCGTCATCAATGTAGTCCATAATTTTTCTGTTTCCTCCAGTAGTCTTTCCAACAGGACTTTAAACTATTAGTTGTAAGGCAAGTGATTAAAAAAAAGGTTACAGGTGCAGGTGCATCTTTTCAAGGTTAATAGGCCATTTGTAATGGAATATGTTGACCTTAAGGAAATATAATTATTCATAATTAAAAAAAATACAGGGATCTTGCACTTCATTGCTCAACTGTATTGACCCCGAATTGCAACCATCACAGGGGAACTATCAGAAAATTTATGATAATAAATAATACTCTTTGCTGGTGACAGCACCATAAATGTGCATTATAATAAACAAATATTGAGAAGAGAGAAACATATTAATTAAATATAATATGGAACAACAAAGTACAAAATACAATAGTGTGATGTTTGGAAAAAATTTGGTTTTTGACATCAGTACCAAATATGTTATCTGCATTAGGTGTGCTTTTTGGACCATAAAAGTGGAAAGGTCTGTCAAATGGAGCCTGCTCTGTCTGTGAGATTATCTATAGAAGTCTAAGAGTTAATCAGTTCAAGATTTTAATTTTTGAACACTGTCCTAAAAGCAGGATAACCTCCCGATGAAGGGGTTTGTTTTGGTATGACTTTTTTGAAGGTTTGTCTCCACAGGAATATGTATTCTGCAAATAAATGTGTTGTTTCTGGGTCTTTTTATCTTTAAAAATGTGTAAATATATACTTAGATTATGTATCCATCCTCATTTCTGTTTTTTCTTTGCTTCTGCAGTTTATTGTGGAGTGTCATGGGAATACACTTCTTCCCCAGTTTCTGGGCATGTACCGGCTTACTGTTGATGGAGTTGAAGTATATATGATTGTTACAAGAAATGTGTTCAGCCATCGTTTATCTGTTTATAGAAAATATGATTTAAAGGTGAGAAATAACTACTAATTAAATAACTGACAAAGCAGCTCAAAAATCTTTACTGCAAATGTTAGTTTATTCTAATGTTTGAATATAACTCAGAATTTTAATTAAAAATTGTGTTATGTAAGAGCCAGGATTAACTAGTTTACTTTTGCATCTAAGTTTAGCAAAACTGAAGGATGGTTTTATAGAAACTGTACAAATTTATTTGTATTTTGCATTTTTAAATGGAGCAGTTTAACCAGGTATGTTTTTTAAGTGTAGCTAATGGTTAAAGGTAAAACCCTTCACACAAGTACAGTAGTAATTTTGCTTCCTGTAGTTTTTTATCAACATTATGGAAAGCCACAGCTGATTCTGCAGAGAGCTTTTAGAAAATAACTAAATACAATCATCATTTAAACCAATAAAATGCAACTAATGAAGTACATCACTACTACAAAAGCTTCATATTTCATTCTATATTTAAAAATAATTCAAGTAAAAAAGATAAGGTTCTGAAAAACCAAAATTTGTTGCTTTTATCATAAGATGTGTTACAGATTTGTTTCAGGTTTATCTGCTCATTGTGATTTTGCCTGTAGTTAATATACAGTGCTTACAATGAATGCCCAAAATATAGTCTCAGTTTTTCTACCTAAGGGATTCTATTTTAATTTCCTCCATCTATCCCCTTAGAAACCAACTTCTCTCTAATACATTTAATTTCTATCTGTTGAGCCACTAAGTGAATCTGCAAACTTGTTTTAAGATGTTTATTTAGCGTTCTGTATTAAGAGATTTGTAATGCTATGTACTGCACCATCCTTTCCTACTGTCAAGTATCTACCTAGCAATTGGTTAGATAATTGACTGAACGTGATTTATAAGAACTGATTTCCAGTTTGTCAGCAATTGACTCTTTGGTACTTAGTATTATTGGAAGCAGAGCTTACCTGAGAGACTTTTTTTTTTTTTTTCTGACAGAACCATGTGTCTTTTAGAGCATCGTAATGTCCAGATGCATTAAAAAAGGGATGAAAGCACAACAGAAACAGAAATTTTCAGTACTTTCTTTGGATTGGTGTCAACAACTCTTGCTATTATTTACCTTTGTGAATGCTTCTCTACTCTATTCAGTTTGTCCAGCTGGACCGAATTGCTTTAAAGATAAACTTGTAGTTCAATTTAAATTTAACATCAATATCATGTTGTTCTTCAAAACTAACGCCTTCACTGAGCAGATTTATAGTGACATTGCCTATATTATAAACCACTTTTCTTGATAGCATCTGCAGTTGTAGGTTGAGAGTCCTTTTTTGTACGTGAATATTTCTGACACCAGCTTAGAGTTTACTTGTAGCACCAACCTCTACCTGTGTAGATACTAAGAAAAAGAAACCACGGATCACACTCAAAGGAGTTTTCCTCGCCTCTGAGGCATTTTATTAAAATGACTTCAATGTCAAATTTGGAAATCTCCCTAATTTTTACTATTGTAAAGCCACTATTTTTCCTCCAGTTTCATTTTCAGATAATCTTTTTTCAAGCCCAGTAGTCTGTTGGAGAAGTTTGTTTGTGAACAGGATACAACATGAAAGGTGTATAATCAGTAAATAAAATGTCAGACTTTTACCAGGCTTATTATCCGTTAATGATATAATGCAATGAAATCCCTCTGCGCTGAGCCATATGTAGTAACTAAGGCATACTGTCTCATTTATCTTTTCTCTTCGTCCTTTCCAAGTTCTGAGTTTCTCTGCAAACAAAATAAAACATGGCATGAAAAGATGTGGTTGGGAGTATTCGCGTTCTTTAAACTAGTATCACACCACTCCAGCACTTCTTTACACAATGCACTCCTTCCAATAAATTATAGAGGCAATGTACCCATCTTTCAATGTCCAATGCTTATCGCATTATCGTCTTTATAGTTCTTATTTCTTGCAGTGCTATTACGTGATAAACAAACACTGGGTACTTAAAGGTGTGGTCCTGCTCCAAGAAATTTCCAAGGAAATATATACAGCCATTTTTGACACCTCAGGCTTATCTAGAAGGCACTGTATTGCCTACTAGCTTTAAACTACAAAATAGATGTAAGAAAAAAAACCTAAATATCCCAAATGTCTTTGGCAAGCACTGTAAACCTTGTGAATCCACAGTTGGTCTCCTCTTCTTTGAACTTCATGTTGCTGTGAGGTGCTTTATTCTTGTTTGTACTTTGTGATCTTTCAAATATTTTTGTGTTTATATTGTGTGACATCCTTTTCAAATGTGTATTACGTGTGTCCAAATAGTTACATAGAATAGGCTAAATGGCATAAAAAGATGAGAGGTCTGAACTTCCAGGATGATAGTCTCGAGGGTGAGACACGAGGAAGAAGCTCCAGCAGTCAGCAGGACAATAGAAGTAGAATATTTGAGGATTTAATCCATCTTTATTCTCTCATGATACATCTTCTTCAAGTGACTGCAGCAGTTCAGTGGCCCTGGGCATTCACCTTTCTTTAAAACAGCTCTCAAGTTCAGAAGGATGCAGTTCATCCACTTTTTGACCTGTTATCGTAACATTTTCAAATTAGTTTGACATATGCAAATTTTTAGATCCATTTTTTCTGTTTCAGGGCTCTACTGTGGCTCGAGAAGCCAGTGACAAAGAAAAGGTATGGTGCATTTCTGTTTCTTTTTCAGTTATCTAACCTGCTAGCTAGTCTCAGGAAAAACATAGCTAGTGCTGTTCCACCTCTTTGTTTTCTGTCATATTCTCCCCTCTTGAGTTCTACCTTATTCCCTCCTTTATCTTTCCTCTGTTTCTGCAGACCTTTGAATATTGGTTTGCAGTGGTGTTGAGATTTCAGAGGTAAGTGAGCCAATCCTCTACCTCCTCCTTTTCCTTTTTTTCTCTTCTCAAGTTTCTTCAGGGCCTGCCCTGTGGTAGGGAAAACATCAAGACTTTCTTCTCTTCCCTCCTGCTTCTTCATCTTCTTTCTCTTGCTTTTTAATATTGAGATTTATGGATATGCCATGTCAGTTAATGGAATGATGTGACGTGGCACCACTTCTAATGTGAATGCAAAGATGAACCAAACCTTGAATTGTGAGAACCTTGGGTATGTGAAGCTCATACAAATGAGCAAACAACTGACAGACTTAGATGTACATGCAGCTGTAATGAGAGACAGTCTCCCTCAAATTCTGGGCTGAAACTGCTCTAAAAAGAGATTGATCGCTTTGGTTTTCTCCATCTCCAACTTTAGTTCATTTGGAAAATGTAATGTTCTCAAAATCAACGTTTCTCTGAGGTTTCAGTGAAATAGCCCGATGGCACTTTAGGAGAGGTTTGTCTAGAGATTCTACAGATAGTTGTAGGTGGGACATAGTTTCCATCTTCTAAGACTTCTTAGATTTCCAAATTTGGGTGAAGTCTAGGAACCCATGACACTCATTTTCTTATTTTTTCTGAGCACATTCTTTCTGAATTAGCATCATTCAGCAATTCACTTAAAATACTTAATTTTATGTTGTCCTCAAATTCCATTCAGTTTGTTTGTTTTTCTCCTAAGCATTAGTTGTGCCATACCTGCCTCTCTGAGTCTTCTACAGATCACACAACTGCACCAAGAAGTAAGGGGCATGCACTAGCTGTCAGTCCTATGGTTCTCGCTGAATAAAAAACTCTGTGCAAAGTTTTTCAACTTCATACTAAGGTATGACCAGGCACTGACAATTCTTCTTCCAGCATTAGGCAGCTACCGTGTCCCAAATGCCAGCTGCAGTTACAACAGTCGGCATTAGCTTTCTTTTGCTATACCAGGCCCTCAAGATCATGTCTTAAATGGTCTTCGCTCTTTTCTTCTGGTCTGTTTTTGTTCTTGTTTGGTAGCACAACTCAAGTGTTTTTAGAGCAGAGGGGTTAACTCTTCAGTGTCTTACAAACAATACCTAGTGTCATTGAAACCCTCTGCTGGTAGTACTAAAATAATCTGATAGAAATGAGGAGGGCAAATTATTTGGATGGGGCTACTTCAGGTTGCAGCATTAATGCTTGGAGTAGTAATGTAAAATTTAACAGTATTACGTATATTCAGCTATACAGGAGCTGACACTATACAGATATTTAGTGCAGTGGTTTGACCAGTTTTAGTAACATCTCATAATAAAATAATAATAGTACACACATAGTGTAGTTAATATGTTGACTGAGAAACGCAAAAAACCAGTGCCTTAATTTTGTTCCCATGTAAGTTCACGGCAAAATTCCTGTTGAAGTGGATTATAGCAAAGTTGAAACAAAGTTATATAGTTTTGTATAACTGTATACAACAATTATTCTCTAAATTTAATGTGAAATAACTTCAGTAAGGCAAATAACAAACATTCCTATCAACTTAAGCACATCCTAGAACCTCTCCTTTCATTTTGAGTGAAAGAAATGTATTTTTAAAAAAAGACTGGTACCCCAAATTCTTCTGCTGCTATTTTAAATCTCACATGTTATTTTATTTTCAAAGGAATTTGATTTCTTGGAGACAGAACTACACTAAGCAACTGATGTTGCAAGCAGACGGTCTGAGGCTGTTAGAACAGCCTTCTGTTACTCATTGTTCCCCTCAAACGCTACGGCACTGCAGCAGGGAAGCTGCAAACTAATACTCGGAACAAACATTTCTAAGGAAGGGAATTAATTGGGTAGACTTCTAAGTTCATAGAGGGAACAACATTTTACAAACACTTTAAGAAAGACTCTTAGGGATTCAAGCAAGGGAAAAATAATATTTTGTTTATTACATGTTTTTTGTCTAAGTTTTGGAGTCTGCTGTTTGATTTGAAAGGATCAGAAGAATACAGTTTCTCATGTATGTATTGTAGGTGTTCAAAACATCCATCGTCACTGTGACCTGAATCTCCTGCAACAGGCACTAGAACTGCAGTGGTTTACTCCTCTAAACTACTCGCATGATTCTAACACAGATTTTTAAGCTTCAATAAAAAGGAGGTTGTTTATCTATATGAATAGAGAAGGCAAGTTTGATTTTGAAACTGAGCAGCACTGAAGACCTGCTGTCATGAGCTGTATCTCTGCACGGGTGGCACTAATTTCAGACCCTTGAGGACTGTGTAGGCGTGGGAATGTAAATGGTCCATTATTCCTTAACTGGCAAGCCAGGGCCCTGTAGCGTATTTTTTTCGCTTCCATTTTCTCTTAAGTAGATGTAACTATTTCAAACTTTTTGTTTGTTGTTTTCTGTGGGAATCTCAAGCCAATCTTAAAGATGTTAAAAAGCCTGGAAAACTTTAGCTCGAAAAAGAAAAAAAGGCATTTTTAGCAAATGCTCTGAAAATATTTTGGCATCTCCTTGCAGAAGAGATTGTCTGGTTTTGTTTACTTATTCAGAGCAATCTCAATTCCTTAGCTGGTGTCGTAACTTATTAGCTAATTTTTAGCCAGAGGCAAGTTAAATCATCAATTTATTAATATTACCCTGAAATGACATTAATAATAATAGAAATCCGATTAATGGCAGCATTATTTAATTACTTACTATAAAGGTGCCACTACTATTCATATCTGAAAAATAGAAATAATAAAAGACAGGAACCTTTTGGTGCTAAAATACAAGGTTAAAATGTCTGGCAATCCTGTAGTTTTTAAATGGGCTTTTAAGTAATTCATATTTAATTTCAAAAGCCAATCTTCAAGTAATCAAATAATTTTCAGAATATTGAGCAGAATATGTTAGCTTCTTTTAAAGCTGCAAAAGCCAGAAAATGGAAGAGCAAGTCTTTCAGTTACATTCTAATGGAGACTGCAAATTTTAGGTAAATTTAGGTAAATTACTTTGAAATGGCAAACTTATGCAATTATTTAATGGACCATAACATAAAAAATCAGGAAAAAAAAGTTTTTCTACTGTAGTTTTGTTGTCTGAAAGAGGTATTCGTATTCAAACTTTTTTTTAATCAGTTTTTAGGAAGCAAAGTTGGCTGGAATGACTTTGACAATGTTACTTTTCTGTCCAGTTTTCAGTTTATCTTCTCTTTGACTGGCCTCAACTGTTTCATATACTAACATTGATGATAAGCGAAACTGTCATTTCAATATTTTGTGATAAACGGTGCGGAGACCAGCTCCATCCCTTAGATTTCACCTTAACACACAATTCCACTTATTTGCATTATGAGTGATATTGAAGATATCACTTTCTTGGCAACAAGTATCATAACATGCACTTACAGATGTCCTGAATTTAAAAAGAACAGTATTTTTCAAAGTTGTCAAATTCTGATAGCTGCTTTTTTATTTTTAAGGCTTTAGTTCTCTTTATTTTTTAAGTTTTTGTATTTTAATAGTGGGTATTTTCTATTCATTCCTTGGACAATTTTGCCCTCTTAAGTGAAACCAGGATAATGCAGAGCTCCCCTGGTGGTCTGCCTGCTCATAATTATGCTGTGCTTGCAGTATGACATCAAATTAGCAGATACAGCTGACTGTACTTAAAAAGAATTTAAGCATGTTACTTGTGAGTGAGCAATTTGGAAGGAAATTTGAAGAAGAAAAATAAAACCCAAGTGAACTTAAAGCCCACCTTATTTCATCTTCTTGAGCAATTTTGTAGATAATTATGGTTTTTACTCTAAAATTGGTTGCATTGCCACCTCTGTGGTATGTGTTGTTTCATAGCATTAAAATTACAGTAAATACATTTGAACAAAGGATTTTCTATTCAAGTTCCTTTGGGGAAAAAAATTGCCATAGTTGACAGCTGTGATGTTATATCATAGTTAAATTGTGTGCAAAATAGCTCTGATAATTAGATCAGACGATGCTGATAGATGTAACAAATCACTTCTTAGCTTTATTTTTTTGTTATATATTACAACATATAGTAATTAACTGATTTCTGAAAGAATTATTACAACTAAAGAAAGATTTTACTACATGAGCGTAGCAACAGGATCACTCGGTCTTGAATTAGTTTTTTTCTTTCGATGTCAATAGGTGAAACTTCATTCAAGGTGGATCATTCCAAATCTGAGCTATCTTTAGCTGCTATTTTAAAATGGCTAATTTCAGAGCAGCATTTTTTTACTTTTTAGTGATTTCAATCTGCTTCATATGCCAGTCTCACACAACAGATATGTGAAGCGTGTCTTAGATTTGTGTGAAATATGAATCTCAAAGTTGCATATACAGAGATTATAACTTCCAAAACATCATGCTGCAGAGGAGTAGACATTCAGAGTTCAGATAACTATTTCAATATTTAGCCTTCACATGACACCAACCACATTATTGTTTTTCAAAACAAATAACTAGTTTACCTTTCTTTGGTTTTGGGGTTGGGGGTTTTTTTTGTTTTGGTTTTGTTCAAAAGTCTGTTTTCCATGTGTTAAAAGAATTAAAAAAAACGAAGGGGGAACTTTGTCTTGCATTTTATATGTTGCATGTTCATTTTGCAGCAGGAAGGCATTAACCCTAGGAACAATTCTGGATGCATTTCCCTGATCATTGAAAATACATAGTTACTATTTTGGTACGTGCTCAAAATCCTAACGCATCTACAAAGTCCTGCATAATTTTTTTTTGTCCTACAAAAATGCCTGTTATGCTGGCTAAAAACGTTCCAGTGTTCCCTCTCAAACCCCGTTTGAGGGTCACAACTCTATTTCCATTGCTGTTTACAGTTCTGTGATGGCAAGTGGGGCTGCAGATCCTCATTTGGTCAGAAACCCGTGTCTAGGACAAGGCAAATGGGGCAACAGAAGTCTGGACCCAGCCCCCTTAACTGCTGGAGGGAAGAAGCTGCAATCTTCAGCCTTCCAAAGAAAGCTCTAGTTACTCTTCCGTCTTGTAGATCCAGTGACTCCAGACG
Source organism: Pterocles orientalis (assembly GCA_011057875.1). Classification (NCBI taxonomy): domain Eukaryota; kingdom Metazoa; phylum Chordata; class Aves; order Pterocliformes; family Pteroclidae; genus Pterocles; species Pterocles orientalis. The sequence continues at coordinate 74,421 of WKFP01014891.1, read as the reverse complement.
TCTGATTCAGTTCAAAGCCACCTGTGACAAATTATTGACAGCTATACTTGGCATTATATTTAAAAATACTGTCTTCCATATATGCTGGTGAGCACCGTCAGTCTAATCTAACATTTTTTTTCTTTTAAAAAGAAGTGGGTGTAAGCTTTTCACTGTGAAAAGAAGCCCAGGGTGTTGAACTTCACTCTTGGCAGAAGTTTTATACCATTTTCAAAAGTTAAAAACTGTAAGCCAATTTTGCATTATTAGCTGTGTGAATAATGTGACTTTTGGCAAGTTCCAAGCAAACAATAAGACTGCTGTGCAACATTTCTTCTACAACTTAATCTTCGCCTTTGTTAGGTGAGAAACTGCTGCCAGGTGATGAAGACAATTAGTCTTTTTCCTTTTTCAATCCAATCTTTTTTTTGCAAAGTAACAGTTTTAGCGAGCTTCTTCCAAAATGTCAGCATTAATGTTAGTCATCATCATTATTTTCAGTCATGACACACAAAAATCCTTTTGGAAAAAAAAAATTGCTGATCTTAGTTTCAACACAGTAGGATAGATGTGTTAAGAAATCTGCAAAAATTATTTTCATGTTCATATAGAAATAAAACTTCACCTGGTTTTAACCTTTCAAGATTTATTTTTTTTTCAAAAACAATGTCAGTGGGCCATTTCACCATAATTTTAATTTTTCAATCAGGCTTTACACATTCTGTCATCTTGGTCAAAGAGACCTTTATTGCTTTTTCAGCCTTTTCAAAGGCAGTGAAATCTTCCTGACATTAAAATTCTCTGTGACCATGGCAAACTTTGGAAGGCAAACCCCAAGTGTGCAAATAACATGCTTTTTTGATAAATAAATACTTCAAATTTGTAAAATCTATTATTGTGCCTTCCTTGCATCTTTTGTAGGGGATTAAAAATTATGGAGATGGTTCAGAAAGAAATTCTATCATTAATTTAGTGGAAGTAGTTAGATGCTCATCTCCTGTGCAGCTCTTAAAATATTTAGTTCTTTAATGATAGTAATATGTTCGTTATAATAAATTACATTCTAGGAGAATCTTTTTCCAAAAAGGATTTTGCTTCATTGGAAATATTTGAGACTTCATTAAAAATTAACCATATCAATTATTTTGTTAAAGAAAAGTCTGTTTTTTCCTTCCAATAGTGTTTTAAACTCGCACAATGCCGTTTTATTTGTATTTATTTATTTCAGTGTGTAAGAATGTACATATTAGGGTTTTTCAACATGAACACATGTAGCACAGATTTTAAATAACTACGAGAGCCCCTCTTGGTCACATATTTCATAGGTTTTAATTGCTAAATTCACAAATCAATGTTAAGACATGTATTTCAGTTAAAGTACTACTAAAATCACTACTAGTGCTGGCTGTCATTAGTAATATTTCAGACTGCAACAGTATTCTAGGGCTATTCAGCTTTGAATAAATATGGAGAATGACACTGCCTAGCACACACACAAAAAAGCTTTGTCTAATAACTCTTAGAGGGAAGAGAATAGCCTGGGAGACATCATACAAATAATGTGGTGAGTGCAACCACTGGCACATAGCTTTTTAGCTTCAGTTTCTTATAGGGGATGCACAGCTTTTATTTCTTCTTCCTTTTTCTTCACATCCGTCCGTATTGGCTTATAATTTACGCAGTTCTGCACTTGCCAAGTCTTCACAGCTATGGCTGTCTGGGTGAAGAAAGTGACCTCAGACAAAAATCCTCAGAGGGATTACTGGGGACTGGGGGAGCCTGCACACAAGGCAGCAAAGAGTCTGGCTTTTTGGGAGAGCTGATTCACTGCCCTGAATGTCCTTGGGAATACCCCTTGGGTCTTGTGATGGCAGGCAAGAAATGTGGCTGTGTCAGCTTCGCTAGCTCACTTTTATTAAAAATATATAAGAGACAAGGTTAAAGTGGAGTATGGCACCTGCACGACTGACTTACCAGCCCTGGCACCTTCAAAAAAGATATTGCTCGTACTGTCGGTTTATTTTTATTGAAGATAGGACTGTCTTCAGGGGAGAAGCTCACTTCCCCCTAGCCCCCGCAGGGTCCGAGGGGCTGATGCTTGTGCTGTGCCGGAACTCTGTGGCAGAGTCTAGAGATGAACGTGCATCTGAACATCTTAACCACAAGCACATCCTTCCTCTTCACCCACCCCCCCACATTTTAACAGAATTAACAGGGAGGTTTTTTTCAATGTTAATGGGTTTGTTTCACTTCGACCTCTGCCTAGTTTAATAAATATAAATAACTTGGATATACTAGGTGGAAAGATAATCTGAGGCTTGCTTTTTTTTTGTGACTTTAGGCTAGAAATGAAGGGAGCTTGGTGTCCTGCATTCTTTTCATTATTGTTTCATCTTAAATTAATTCATCCAAATCTCCTCTCCATTCTTAAGCATCCCACGCACTAGATTCCATCCTCCAGTGTAGGCAACATCCACGGATCCACAGTCCCGCCTCTGCAGAATTAGCCCTCGTCCATGGGACAGTTTGCTCAATTGTGTATGATAATCTTTACAGCTGCTAGTTTGGAATGCTTATCTGATGTTTCCCCTACTCATTTTCATCCTAAACCACTGACTGAGTAGGTCAGAAAGAAAATGGATACACACTGTGGTGTTGTATTGTAGTAAACAATTCATTGTGAGCATCGAGGCAATCCCAAGCACAAATACAGGCTGGGCGGAGAATGGATAGAGAGCAGCTCTGAGGAGAAGGACTTGGGGGTATTGGTGGATGAGAAGCTCAACATGAGCCGGCAGTGTGCGCTTGCAGCCCAGAAAGCCAACCGTGTCCTGGGCTGCATCAAAAGAAGCATTAGCAGCAGGTCAAAGGAAGGGATTCTCCCCCTCTACTCTGCTCTCGTGAGACCCCACCTGGAGTACTGTGTTCAGATGTGGGGCCCCCAACATAAAAAAGACATGGACCTGTTGAAGAGAGTCCAGAGGAGAGCCACAAAATTAATCAGAGGGCTGGAGCACCTCCCCTATGAGGACAGGCTGAAAGAGTTGGGGTTGTTCAGCCTGGAGAAGAGAAGGCTCCGAGGAGACTTAATAGCAGCCTTCCAGTACCTGAAGGGGCTACAGGAGAGATGGGGAGGCACTCTTTATCAGGGAGTGCAGTGAGAAGACAAGGGGTAACAGGTATAAGCTAAAAGAGGGTAAAGTTAGACTAGACATTAGGAAGAAATTTTTCACTATGAGGGTGGTGAGACACTGGAACAGGTTGCCCACGGAAGTTGTGGATGCCCCATCCCTGGAGGTGTTCAAGGCCAGGCTGGATGAGGCTTTGAGCAACCTGGGCTAGTGGAGGGTGTCCCTGCCCATGGCAGGGGGGTTGGAACTTGATGATATTTAAGGTCCTTTCCAACCCAAACCTTTCTATGATTCTATGACTGTCTTTAAGTAAAGCAGCAGAGCGCTGCAGGATGACTTCTCCATGGCAGGAGTTGGGGACGGGTGAATGGTTGTAGCTCCATCTCAGCTGTTCAGGATTTTTTTCCTTTTATTTTAAATTGAAATAGAGGGTCTCTGTTAGAGGGTATTGTAATATATCAGAATGTTCTAGGTGCAACACAGTAGTAATTCAGAGCAGCCAGACTAGGACCTTATTTTATTACAGAGTTCATAAGTGTCAGGATGCAATGAATTTAACATGGATTCATAATTGTTAAATTAATTGCTTACATGTTTTTGAGCAGTTACTGAAAAAGAAAGGTCACTTTTCTAAACAAAAGCAGCATTGTGGGATCTTGAGCAAGTCACAGATTACAGATCCAAAAAATAAATTTGGACAGTTGGAGCACTGAGTATTTGGGCCACTTTCAGCAAAAAGAACTTTTGGCCATTGGGGAGATCTGTAAGGGCATTTCAGGGTCTGCTGTGATGCTCATATTTTAATGCTGTGCTTTCCGATATGTACATTATGGAGCAGAGAAAAGAACCTATGAGATTCTTTTCCTCACTGTGTTGTAGGAAGAAAATAAACTTTATGAAAAATACCACCTCCAGTAAGCTTATAAGCAGTGTCTGACTAGTTAAACTTATGGAGGACATTCCAGTAGACTGATGTTAGCTGCCTTTTATTCCTAGCAGAAGGACTTTCAGATTAAGGGGAAATTATTTTATTCAAAGTACCCATTAGTTCCAGGTCATTGAGGGTTGCAGCACTTGCTTGTTCTGCAACTTTTTTTTTTTTTAAAATAAAACCTGTTCTTCCCTACTATTGATTAAAGGTTGGGGACAGGGAGAAAGGTTGTTGGTTGCTCTTAATGAGGCAATTTTTTAAAGGCTCTGATTGCAGAAGCTACTATTACTTCTAGTTTGCTTGACCAAATACCTTGAAGGAACTGCTCATTTGTTTGTTGGCTTGATGGGGTTTTTTAAGTAAACTTCCAGTTACTGCCCTTTGAACATAGAGCCCATTTGAGGGGTCTTAGTACTGAATTCAGTGGTTACTCTATCTGGCTTTCCTTAATGCTGTTGCAAATCACTTCATGGGAGAGCTGAAGATAATCAGCTACTGCTCCAACATCAAGAATATTTAATAACATATTTAAAAGGCAGTGATCTTCCCTGGCATTTGCCACTTCTAAGCAGCATTTCATAATTCATGTTCACTTGATGCTTTCAAATAACAATTTGGTATTAGGCACTTGTAAACATTCACAACAGCTGTATAACATGGAATCCAGGAGTCTGTCTTCATCTAGAAGATGTGATGCAAGCACTTTGTTATGAGGTATAGGTTGTGTTTTGACTTTGTCACTCTAGCAACAACATCTTAGAAGCAGCTCGATGCAAATCAAGGTTCAATGCAAATCAAGTATTGAGTCTGAGGTTTTGTCTTAGCTACATTTGCTGCATGCCCTCCTAGGCCGTTTACAGGAGGAATAAACTAAGCCATCAGCTCTGTGGGTGCAGTTACGAAAGCTGTATGCGGTGGAGGTGCCTCTGCTTCCCCCGGAGAGGCAGCTGGGAGATGTCCTCGGGCACAGGGAAGCTCTGAAGTGCAGCAGTTCCGGTGGGAGGGCCGCGCCAGACCAGCAGCTTCACCGTGCTTTTCTTTGCGATCCTGCTCTTACAGGAGTTTTGGTTTATTTTAGGCCAAAGAGCTGCCGACGTTCAAAGACAATGATTTTATTAACGATGGCCAAAAGATTCATATTGATGAGAATAACAAAAAGATGTTCCTTGAGAAACTCAAAAAGGATGTTGAGGTAAGAACGTGCCTGTTCAGTTATACGTGATTAAAATGTGTGGCAAATTACTGATATCCCAGGAAATAGTACCTGTAATTCATTAATAAAAACTCTTGTTTATTAAGCGCTGTTTTAAATGAAACAATTTAAACTTTCAGGAGTTGATCACTGCTTTTACTGATGTGATAAATGGCTTGCTGCTATAGCTGCTTGCCATTCATTGTCCCTGCCTTGAAGATGCGATGTTAAAATGATGGTACTACTTAATACTTAAGCTCTTTACAAGCCTAGTACTTCCAAATGCCCCCAAGAGAGAGGTGAGTGGTGTTGTGTTTTACAGGTGGAGGTACACAAGAGTTGAGGCCGTACATGGACTGTGGTCAGAGGATGCAGCATCCCCACTCACAGCCATGCCTGTTCTATCTGTTTCATATTAGGAATCCGGTTTTAAGTCATCCTTAGTATCGCAACAGTAGAGTGCTTCAGTAATTTTTATACAGCAGTTGGACTCACTGGCTTTGTGTAGTCTTCTCATATAAATTTGTAACTGGCCCAATATAGTCAATACTTAATAAAAAGAGTTAATATATTAATTTAATGTAATATTTTAGTGTAAATTATGTAGTTCAGCAAATAAAAGAAAATAAATGTTGGGCTAACTAGTTCACACAGCTTGACTTTAGTTTCTGTAATTGAAAATACTGTCACTAAACACAATATCTTGCAGCCCTTATACCCAAAGCCTAAAATCTGTTTTCCTTGTTGGAAGAGACCAGACAGTAAAATGTGTCTGTGACTTAATAAGACTTTCAGCTATTTATATCAAAATGGCTCTGTGAATTGGCTTGTCTAGTTCTTCAGATCTCTGTCTCATTAGTTGCACAAAACAAAATATTGTAACTTTAGAATTTACCCAATAATTTGCTTTTGAGGAAATCTACATCATAGTAATTATGAGAAATTTGTGGTGATTATAATTATGAAAACATAAATATTTTGTAAAATATCAATGTGTGTTTATTTTATATTTAAAATAGTGTGCTGGAAAACTGCTCTACTGATGTCACAGCTCTAGAAATAAGTTTGTTAACTGATAGTATACACTTTGTACCCAGTGTGTAAACACTCACATTTCACTACAATGAAAAGAAATCCACAACACTTATCATATTATTATCATATCACATAGTATTTTTAGTTAAACATATTATGGAGTAGTATTCTAAACTATGTGACTTTATATCTGTTCTTGTTTGTCATTAAGTAAGTTTTGTTTCTATATTTTTCCCATAATTGACCTTATGTCCCCTTCCTGTGTTCAAACAGACAAGTATCTATTACTGCTGTTTTGATGTCCTCTTGTCTATTTTCCTCCTCCTCATTCCATTGAAAATGTCCTGAAAAAAAAGCACATAAGAATACTTTTTCCACTTCAAATCAGATAATCTTTTCCTTGTGCTGAGATGCTTGTCTTTTTGCTGTCAGCAGCAGCCCCCTTTTTCCCCAAGACCTGTTCTCTTCTAATTTGCAGTTCCCTCTTTTTCCCAAGAGTCTGTTCTCTTTTGTGCTTTTTTGTCTGATTATTGGTAGATTTTTCTCCTGTCTCTCTTGATATTTACCAAGTACCTAATGACATGCCTAGAGTCCTTCCTCTGCATCACCTTTGGCCAGTCTCATTTGTTTTTCTTGTATGGTGTTGTACATTATCTCTTCAATCCTAGATCTCTTCTAGTCTTGTGAAGTCTTTTACTTTTTTATACTGAAATGACTGGAAACCCATTTCTTCTTTCTTCTTAAAATCTCTTCTCACAATATTACTTCTAGTGCTTGAATTTACAGTCACTTTGTTATCTTTGATTTCTCTCTTTTCTCAGATTCAGAATTTTGACAAACTGTACCTTCTCATTTCCTAGTATTTTATACTCATCTCTTTGATGTTCCGAAGTCTGGCTTAAATCCCTCCTCTGTTCTGCTCTAGCTTCATTTTTATAACCGTTTAGATTTCCTGAAAAGTGAAACGATTTGTATTTTCAGCCTCTTTCTCTGTGTACCATAAGCAAGGGCTCCACAAGTTCAAAATTGCAGTATTGCTTTTAGGCTGCAGCACAGCTCTGCCCTGCGTACTCCTCACCCCTGTGAACTGTTTATCTCATCTTCCTGCTTTTATAACTTCCTTATTTCCATCCTCCTCTCTTGGCTTTTCTTAGCCTTATCCTCTTCCCCTCAACTACAATACCATTGTGTCTGTACATAAAGTGTATTAATCTTCCCATTTTCTAAAAACTCCCGTCCTGTTTTATTCAAAACCACCCTCTCATTCACATTCATGTTTTGCTTACATGGTTTAAACTGTGAGCCTGTCACTTTGAAGAGAATGTAGCATAATTTCATGTCTTCGTGGTGTAAAACTTCACTTCTTTCCACTGCAAGAATATTTAAACACTTTTTCACAATTCTTTAATAAGGCTTAAAAGGGAGCGAGGGTGTGGATTTAGCACCAGATCGTAGCAGCCACACACCTGATAGCACAGAGGCTGGTCTGGACGTCCAGTGGTGCCAGGATAAGCTGAACTGAAACACAAGGCAGGAGTGACAGTCATCGGCTCACACAGGCACTGGTCTTCACTACAGGAAAAATGACTTTTCCCTGAGGATTTTGGGAGAGTGGGCTACAGCTTTTTTATAATAGAAGTTACAAGTTACTTGGGTGCTGTTACTACATGTTAATAAATTCAAGTATCTCTCTGCTAGCTTTATCGCTTAATCCTGCCCTTTGCTGTCTCTTAGAGGTGCCTGTTTTTCTCGACTGATGACATCTTTGTGTAACTTCTCCTGTTTGTAAGTAGAGTTTACCTTTTCCAGTGATATTGATAAATTGCTTATTATCACTGTCTAGTTCCTTGCTCAGTTAAAACTCATGGACTACAGCTTGCTGGTTGGAATTCATGATGTTGAAAGAGCTGAACAGGAAGAAGTAGAGTGTGAAGAGAATGATGGAGAAGAGGAAGGTGAAAGTGATGGGACCCACCCCATTGGAACCCCTCCAGACAGTCCAGGAAACACGCTGAACAGCTCTCTGCCCTTGGCTCCAGGGGAATTTGACCCAGCTATTGATGTTTATGGAATAAAATCCCATGAAAGTAAGCAGTAATAAATATCTTCTGTTAAGATGTCTTGATTCTTACACCAGAATCCTAAGGTCTTCGCAATCATGTAAAGGCAACGTTAAACTGCAAAACATAAATTCACTGTGTAGAAGAGGAAGTGAGTTGGTCTTTGGTGCACCAGAAAGCAGAAGACACCTTTAATGCTCAGCATTGATATGAATGTGCTACTTAAATATTGTGATGTGTGGGGATGCAGCCAAATAATTCACCTACTACAGAGTCAAATCATATACTGGCTTAGCTATTCAGATACAGCAGTTCTCAGTTAATTCATGGTTTTTTTAATCTCTTTCAGGAAATCTAGTATCTATAATTGTTCTTTTCCTGTCAGATAACACTGTTAAAAATAGTCAAGAAAGAATGGGAAGAGCAGCATTCCAAGTTATATTTCACTTTTTTGGTAGCTTTTTGAAAATTTGTGTACTCACACCTAATTTCTGTGTTCCAGCTAAGAAAGTCATCATAAGGATTGTGTAAGAAGCCTGAAACTGGGTTTGATGTTAATGCGTAAAACTCAGTAACTAACTAGTTACCTGTGGCTGTTCAAGACAGGAAAGTTATCTTTTTTTTTTCCCTAAGCATTTAGATGGATAAATACATGGTTTATTCATAAAGAAAATATGATCTTGTGTGTCGACACAAAAGCATTACCTTTCATATAAAACTTCAGAGTTTTTCCACAAAGGAAGATGAAATCCACATTACTTTAAATAAGCAATAATCCCTATTTCTGTATGCTGGTGTTTTATTTTACACTCATTTAGGTGGTTTTGTATTATATATGAGTGCAATTAAACTCGCAGTTGAGGACAGCTTGAGCCTGTGGTCTTTACAGACATTAACCTGTCTTAGCTGCCTTATGAAGACACCTTTGTTAGAAGGTGGACTCATGATGAAGGTGTCTCAGAAGTCGTTCTTACTGCCATGTGTTTGCCATTTGCAGATGCCCCTAGGAAGGAAGTATACTTTATGGCCATTATTGACATTCTTACTCATTATGATGCAAAAAAGAAAGCTGCCCATGCTGCAAAAACAGTAAAGCATGGGGTAAGTATCCGGGCCAGTTTTTTTCCTCTAATTCTATTTATACTTCTGCGGTTTTGTTGTTTAGTGCACTGATTTAGCGCAGTTCACAAAATCTAGGGAAAGGGGAAATAGATGAGAATTTTTTAATTTTTTTTCTAGTTTAATATGTAATACTACAGTACAGATTAACTGCTACACATTACATATTGAGAGTGGAACTCACTTTTCAGCTACACATAGCTTTCTTAGGCATAAAGAACTCTAGTGAAATGTCTTTTTAGGACTTTGTCCTAAATTTGAGATACACACTCTTGCAAACAAAGCTATTCACCTGACACTTGTATTAATCTACAGCACAGTGAAAGCTGTTGTAAATCTTATTTCAGATGCAGTGCCCTAGTGATGGTTTCATTATTTGGCATAGCCTGTTGAAAGTTAGTTCTTCAGTATATAATGTCTCACTTTACAAGACTTCTTTAAAGAAAAAAACAACCATTTGCAAACTGAAGCATAAAATGTACATGTTAAATACTCTGAGACCATTCAGTGAAGGCTTCTGTTTGACTGCCATGAATTTCTTTATCTTGACTGAAATTTATACTTAGCAGCAGACACCAGAGAACCAAGGTGAAGAAGCCCAGTCTTCCAGAATTGATTTATATCTGCCATTATCACTCCTGTGGTGATTTAAGGTTCAAATTTCATAAACTTTTTAAAAAGAGTGTACTCATTCATGAGGCTAAAATCCCTCCTCTGTCTAAGTATCTAAAAGGACATTGTGGGGGGTTTTAAGCAAAGGGCTCAGGGCTTTTTAGTTTATAGTAGAGAGTGATGTGAAATGCTCAGCAATAAGCCCTGCACAAGCCTGCAGAAGGTATTTTTTGTCTCTGTAAAACAATGCTGTCATTACTCTCTCTGCTCTCAGAGCAGCTGAAGGTTGATGCAGACCATATGCAGCCATTATCTGGCAATTAGTAATGAACTTTGAATGGAGCAGACTTTAAAAACTCACACTTCTGGCTTAAATAAGGGATAGAAATATGTTGTGAATAACAACTATGATTATTAAAGCTGAATGTGATTAGAACTTACTACAGAACATTACTTTCATACAACCGTTTCGTTTATTTTGCTCTCTACATCTTGAGCCACCTGACACTGGAGTTTGTTCATTGATTGCATGCATGCAATTTTCCCCTTCTGTAAAACAGAAAAATTACGAATAAAAATGTGGCTGAGGCTCTGAAAACCTCAAATAAAAATATTAATGAAATCATTACTTCATTGAAATAGCAATCGTACAGCTTATTCAGTGAGTCCAGATTTAAATGCATATATGTTGAAAAGATATTACTGATTTTTACCATGTATTTCAAACCAAGTCATTTAGCATTCAGATGGCAAGATACCTTACACAAGTGTTGACACCCTAGATCCGAGTATGGTAATTCAGTCTTCTCTATATAAAGCACTGCTGCTTAACAGACCAGCATCTGTTGAGGAATCGGTGGGTAGCATGGTTAAGTATGCAGTAGAAATTATACAGGAGACTGAAGTACAATGAAAGTAACGAAAAGGATGGAAAGTAAAGAGAATAAGTTTCAGAAATGAAAGATGGGTGTTGTACAGTTACGGTGGTGAGTACCAAGTATCACTGTACTCGTGCGAAGCCTAAAAAGGCATCAGTAACATTCTGTTTGAGGACCATTACAGTTTGTATTTCTAGTGTCTAGTTCTGAGACTTCACGTGAAATTCATTGAGTAAGTAGCACTCTTGGTGACAAAGCGTCAAATAAAACACTGGTTCTTCCTTTTTTCCTCTTCCCTCCCAATTCTCTGTATAGGCTGGTGCAGAAATTTCAACTGTTAATCCTGAACAGTATTCAAAGCGCTTCTTGGACTTTATTGCCAACATCTTGACGTAACCTATCATGTTACATAGGACAGACACGAGACCTGGGGACAGCAGCAGTGGCTACAAGCGTAGGGGAAAAAAGGAACTCAGAGAAGTGCTCATCTTGCAGAAAGCAACCCCTTTGTTTACATCTGCTGGCAAAGATGACTGAAGTGGGGTGGAGTACTCGCTTTAACAGCTGCCTGATATTCCCAGCATAGTTCTAGCTATTTCTGACTCTTTTGTGTGTGGCAAAAAAAAAAAAATTAAAATAAATTAAATAAATAGAACAGCTTTCTCAGAGTGCACTGTGACAGTAATGCTCTGATGCTGCCAGCTGAAATGGAATAAATGAGCAAAGAGGTGTGGGGTGGGGGTGGGGAAGAGTAAATGCATGTTAAATCTACAATATTGATATCAAATTGTAAACTGTGGATCAGTTTATTTTTTGAACTGAAAAGATACATGACAGTATTCTTCATGATGATGATGACAATAATAATAAAAACCTTACTGCGAATGTTACACTTACACCCTGCACACTGGCACTCCTTAAAAAAGCAGCTGCAACAGCCCTTTGTGCCAGAGGCTTTTCCCATTTGGTTCCAAGCAGTTGGGGTTTTTTCCTTTTTTTTCCTCCTTCTCTCCCATTTTTGTCGTCTTTTCAGCACATTGCATCAGGAAGTTCTGCCTCTCAGGCATCTGAGAGGCAGCATCTCTTTGTCTTACAAGGAGCTCAAGTAATTCATGCTATGTGTACCTTTTTGCTACAGTAAACTTATGTTAACGGAAAACTTTGCTTATTTCACTTTGTTACCTGAAGTTTTCATTTGTTTTATATTTTTGAAATATAGGAACTAATAATGTTACACGTGGAAAAAAGCTTATCTGAAGAAGTGCATAGTTTTGGGCAATAGTAGCTCCATCTTTCACCCGTCGTGAAAGATGTGCACGCTGATAGAAATTCCATTCCCCTGTAATTTACAGGGAATTTGAAGTTTAAATGCTTATGTTGTACTGTTGAAACAGCGGTATTTTATTATAGATTATCCCACTAAAAATGAACCCTGAATTTTACTGTTTACATTATTAGGAAAGCAGGGATATTTCTGAATTTCAGAGCCATGTACAATATACGACTTTTGAGTTTACATGTAAAGTTATTTTGCAGTACAAATGAAGTAATGTTTGTCATCTTCCAAGGTGTAATGTGCAGTAGTGTATTAAAGTGAATGTCTCGCTCACCTCCGTGATAGACTCTTTTACAATAAAATGAGAAAGGATATGTCAGAGGGATTTTTCCCAAGGTCATCTTATAGCATCAAAATGACCTGTCCTACCATTTACTCAAGTTTGATTGTATAGTACATTGCCTAAAACTGTGCTGATCATGTTTAACTTGTTTAAAATTTTTAAACAGCATTGTATTTCTTCTCTTCTTGTATTTTTCCCTGAAAGACTTCATGCTTGAAAGAGACAAATTTACATATGCTTACAAGTTTATCTACTTATACACTGTGCTAAAGCTGTGCCTTTAAAATTTCTTTATTGAAATTGTTAGATTTTGTAGGCAACGTAAGAGAAGTCAAGCCCTCCCCGTCATCGTTTATAACTCGAATCAGGAGTGCCAGCATGCCTTCTCCGTAACTAATGTCAGTGCTGTTGAGCCTGCAACTGCGCATAACGTATGTAGTGGCTTACTTCAGAGGAGCCTATACAATAGCAACCCATTACTCTCTCTTCAGAGGCCAAAGGCAATACTATCCCTGTTGCTGTGTATTAATTTTCTTCCCCTTTCCCCAACTTTTCCTAAAGGATTTTTTGTTACATTTGACTTAGTGATGTCAGCAGCACTGTAATGTATGTGTATACTTTTGTATTGTATGTATTTAAATAAGTTGGTACTGTGGCTTGGTTTTCTTTTGCCCTCTCCCTATATACCCCAGTTGTCTACATTCTCACCATTCTCTCGTTTTCTGAAGCATGCTGTGGCTTCTTCAAGTATGAGGCCACAGGGACACCCGGAAGTAAAAATGAGGTGAACATACCTGGAGTACATATTTGATTGTGGCCAATGAGTGTGTATTTTTAGACATTTACAGCAAAGCATTCTTTTTGTCTGTGTAGCAGTTTTGTCACTCATTCTTGTTGATAAACTGTTTATTTGGACAGGGCAAGGAAGACTCGTTGTATATGTTAGTGCTTAGATTACACTCCAAACATGAGCAAGGCTTTATAAAATAAAGCACTTTGATGACTCACTAGGTAAATCCTTTGTTCTTGTGTTTCAACTATGGTTTCGATCACTCACAGATGAATTTTGAATGTTAAAATGAACGTGTAGCCTGTATCACAAAGGAAAAATAAGAAGAAACTCAAAACTTTTCCATTAGATTTTACCCTGCTTCTTCCATGCTTACTTTAAGTGGCTTGAAACATTTAGGCTTCGGGGTTTTGGTCTTAGGCTGTGCTCTGAGAGCGGATACTGAGGATTGTAATTGACAATTCTCTGGACTAAATCCTAGTATTACTACAAAACCAGGAACACTGTCCACAATAGTTAATTGATAGAAGGATTGGCAGAACTTTGCTAACGTGTGTAAGATCTTATGCTAAACCAGTTATTTTAAAAAGTACTTGGGAATGAGCCCAAATAATTAATGGGGAGGAGGGAGGGCTTTCTGTTCTAGAATTTCAAGGCTTTGATTGTCAGGGCTTTCAAAGCATGATACACCCTGTGCCGCACATCATAGGCAAATGGCAAAAAAAGTGTCTTTTTGTCTTTATTCTGACTAAATTTTCATTCTCTTGTATTATTTGTCACTTTTCAGTTCCTTTCAGTTTATTGCACAGACATAGCAAGACAATATTTTCAGCAGTATTTTTATGTAAAATACACATGACAGAGTCAATGATAAAGTAGATGTTCCCCACAGGGAAGATGGTTGAGGAGCTATTCTGTTAAAAGTAGATGAAGTGATAGGGAGGGGAGAGATTCAGCTTCTTAACTACTCAATGATATCTCTAGCACTAATCTAAGCCTGCACTTCACACAGCTGCTCCAGCTGCTTAGAGTTTCGTGTGAACATGGTGCTCCAGGAACGCTGCTCAAGTTACGTGGACATATTAGCCACAGTGGACAGCAAGCTCCCTGTCTGGGTCTCTGTGCATGCCACTCGAACCGCCTACCACGCCCGCTTTTATAATACAGGTGCACATGGGTTATTGATGGGTAATTTCTCAGTGCCACCTGCCTCGCAACATAAAATGAAAGGTTGTAATATACAAAACCAGCACAATGATCTAAAAACCTGTTCCAGTTCTCCTCATCCAACAAACTATTCAACAGGCAATGTGTTAGGCTCTCCCCTCCTTTTTCCTAAGACTTCTGGACATATTCAGATGTAACCTTACAGTAAGTATACTACGTTTAAGTTTTAAGCCAGCCCTGTCTTTTGAATCTGGTGGTTTAGTGGAATTACTCCCGCAGTCCCCTGCAGCACTGTTCTCTAGCTGATACTGAGTCATCTTCGAGCAGCTCCATAGCCAAGATTTACAAGGTCTTGCTGCTACCTGTGGACAGCCTGCTCGTCGCGGTCTCTGAACACAGGGGCATCCATCTAGCTGGTGACATTTCCCTCCTGCCTCTTCTGCACTGATAAGGGTGATTGCCATTTCTCTTTGGGGAGTTTGCTACAGGGCACACTGTGTTTTACAAGCATTGCTGACTTCAAGCAGCTGATGGACCTTGTCTTTAGTAGAAGTGTGTATATGAGAATGCATAGGAAAAGAGTATCTTTTCTGATAAAATGTTTTCTCTCCCTCTCACCTGAAGAAAACCTGAAGGCAGTGATGATATTCAAGATAGGAGATCCAGCTGGCTTGGTAATGCAAGGACTGTGGCAAAAAATAATGTTTAAATTAAAAATTATTGGAAATAATAGTTTTCTATGTCAACTGCATAACCTAAATGTATCATCTGAATTTCTCAGCTCCCTCCCTTGTGCTTAATGCTTCTTTTCCAATGTAATACTAGTTAGCAAGTCCCTGCATCAAGTGGGATCATTGCATTCTGATGGTCTCATACTCCACCTATATCCAATGTCTGCTCTATATGTGCTGTCCACTTGGTTTCTTTCAAACTCTCATATGTTTAATGGGGAAAAAAAATTAAAATAGAGAGCAGTTAACTTAAAGAAGAAATCTGTTTCGTCTCTTCCTTTCTGCCCCAATTTCTCTGTGGCAGGGATTGTATCTGGAAATCAGCATATCCTGTACAATGCAAAGAGCAGGGGCTGCACAGACGGTGCAGTGTGCTGGCTTTCATCTAATCTGGACAATGATGCTGATTTACTCCTGTGTGAGAGTGAACAGAGATCTACTTTCATGCTACAACAACAAGGGAATGCACATAAACAAGTGATTGAGGAGGAGCTTGAGAACAGCATCTTCAAGTGGCAAAGGCGATTTTTGTGAGATTAAAGTAGCCTTATTAAAACTGTTAGAAAACAAGGCTCAAAAGGACTTGAGGAGATAGTTACAGTCTGTCCCAGAGCAGTTCAACATTGGCAAAAATTGGGTTAATCTCTTCCAGGGATGATAGTTCTGTGACTTCCCTGTGCTACCCCTTCCCATGCCTCGCTAGCTGTATCATTAGACTTTTTCTAATACCTTGCCTGACTCTACATTTTAAGACGGTTAATATTTGTTCTATCTACAGTGAACCCTGAGAACAGTTTATTCTCTTCCTCTTTCAGTTTCTCTTAATGTGATCCTGCCTCTATGTACTAAACAATGTCAATATTAGCTTTTGCATGTATTAAATAGAATATTCCCTTTCCTTATTTAACAAAATGATCAAAATGGTCTAAGGCAGACAGAATCACCTATTCCATTTTTTGTAATGCCTGATTTTTTAAAAAATTGTCAGTCAAAATGGTGCTTCTTAATTGTCAGTCACATTTTATAAATGGATTTACAGTTTTCTATTTTGAGAATTTCCTAGCCATCCATTTACAATCTAATAAAAAAAAGTAGTTGCTGTTGAACAGCATGCAGTTTCAAAATGAGTGCACAGCTACTGCTTAGCTGTAGTTGTTGCTATAGCTGCAATAAGTACTAACTGCTTTTCTCTTTCCCAAGGTAAAAAATATTATGATCTTGGCTTTCCTAATGATATTCCCTTTTCACAGCTTCTAGTTTTATCACCATCAGTGACATGACGTAAAATAATTAAATTATTAAGATACTTTAAAAAACTTCTTTGTGAGCTGGCATGAATTCATTCTTACCTACTGCTCTGAATATTTGCAGGCATTTTAGTTACTGCCCTTTGAGTTTATAAAGCGCTCCTACTTTGTTCCCACTCAATCTGATTCATTCATAGTGACTCATTTTATTTAGCAATGTGTATCCTATTGGAATAAACGGCATTTGTGAGAACCTTGTGTTTTGAAGAGGTTTGGCACTTGCATATGAGCCTGGGAGGTAATTTATCTCATTATGTTTCTCCATTTCTGCTGCTTCACTTTGCCTCTGCATAGGAAGCCCAAGGCCAGAGCACTCTGCTTTCTTTTCTGTTTTATGTATTTTTAAGTGAATGCATAAAAATATTTTGTTATAAGAATATCCAGTCACTCTAATGTCTGCAGCATATTTGGCATACCAAGGCAGATACAAGAGCTAGCTGCAGTTACTGGGCTGACAACAATCCTAGTTTGCCTTCCACCACCTGAGGATAACAGGGTGATGTTTGATTCTGGTTAAGAGAGAGTCCTGTGTTCCCAAAATGTGCCTGCTTATTCTAGCAGCTTGGATTGAAGTGGTGCATAAGAATCCTTTCTACCCAAGTAGGTCTGATTAATTAGTGCCTACTTTAACCAGGCACATAACGCTAAATTGAACTTTACACTCTGGGTCAGGGCCTTATCTTCCTTCACACTATGTAACTGCATAACAAAACCAAAATATTTTCTGCCTTGAAGGGCTTTACTCTTACGTATTTCCCCTTTGTTCGGTAGTCAGTCTTAAATAGAAGTTTATTTGTGCATCAGCTGCACCGAAGACTTAGAATTTGGAGTGGGAAGCTGTTAAAATATCAAATTGTACTGTGCAATTACAATCATCTCTTTATAGGATACAATGGAAAGAATCGGCTTTTAGTTAAGCATGATGATGGACATGTTAAATGCTTCAGTCGTAGCAAAGGTCTGTGTGGAAGGATGATAGTGTTTGATCTGATTACACTGTAAGGTGCTCTGGAGCAGAAGTTTCCAAGTTGTGTTTCACATGCCGCAAGCTGCAGCGTCTCTGCGCTGGGCTGCTCTTTCACCCCAGGGTGCAGGAGAGCGGGGTGGCACTGGGCCTCCTGGAA
Source organism: Pterocles orientalis (assembly GCA_011057875.1). NCBI lineage: Eukaryota > Metazoa > Chordata > Aves > Pterocliformes > Pteroclidae > Pterocles > Pterocles orientalis. The sequence goes on along the minus strand of WKFP01014891.1, from coordinate 56,746 downwards.
GGGGACACAGTGAGCATGCATTTGTGGCCTTGAAACTGGACCCAGCTGTACAGTGGTGCTTTTGGAGGCCCCAGTCTGGAGGGAGAAAAACGTGCTTTCTGTACAGCCTAGTGTTACTTGAGGAACTTAGTGTTAGAAATTGCATCCTGGATTTAAGTAATGACCTTAAAAAAAACGCGTTACTCCTCGTGGCACTTCCCCCATCAGCCACTAGCCTGACAAAACCGTGATGCCGCTCCCTGCTTACCCTCTTACTGCTTTGCTCTGGGGCAACTGAGGTGTGTTACGGGGCTGAGAAGGCTCCTGGGGCTGCTGGAAGTGCAGCTCCCAGAGCATTAGCAAGGGAAGGAAATACAGGGTCTCCCTTTGTTACTTAAATGTTTTCTGAACATTTTCTCATGCATTGTGTAGCCTGTGGATCTGCCGCGCCAGTCTCCTTATCGGACACACTCACCACAACCACGCTTTACAAAAATGTGCATATGACTTATTGTCTGCATTTGTATCCCTCTGTCCCTGCCCCCTTCTGTGACAAGTAGACATAATTGTCTTTGCCACCAAACTGCAGGACAAAGTGGATAAAGCCACCCAGTTTAGTCCTCCGGTGACTCAATTTATAAAGAGGAGAAAAAAAAAGGACACAAGGGAAGGTTGTGTGGAGACAAACACATGGACACTGCCTGCTCCACCCAAAACTTGTCAGCTAGGGACAAATTTGGGACAGGCTGAAAACTGCTCCAACGTTGTTACATGCCTGCCTGCTGGCACAAGTCCTCCACAAACAACAGCATCAAACAGACATAATGAGCCCCTGAGCAGCATCCGACCACTGTGCTCCAAGTTCTCACCTTCCTGGGAGGACCAATATTGAGCACCTAGCTTCCTTGATAGATGACTTAATCAAGCAGGACTGATGTGACAAGTGATTCGTTTACTTCTGGGGAGAAAAAACCTCACACCACAGACTGCAGTAACAAGGGTTTAGGGAAAGGGGAGGGCATAAACCAAAAAACTGAAGCAGCAAGGAAGAGACAGTACTGAGGCCAGTGGTAAAGTAAAGCTGAGAATGAGAAACAGAAGCTACAGAGAACATTCCCCAGAAGATCCCTGAGCAAGGGCTGTCTGGTGCATGTTCCTGCATTTGGCATTACCTGCAGCTGCTCGAGGGGCAGGGAGGACAGTTCCATATGGATTTCTCTTAAGGAGCAGAGAAAAATCTCAGACCATAAAGGTTATGATGCAGAAGGAAAGGCATAAAATATGTTGACAACACCGTAAAAGCATTTTGTAGTAGCCCCCTTCTCACCTGAAATAATGTGAAAGGTGCTATGGTGTAAGATTAAAAGTAGAGCAACGCAGAGAGAACTGATCAGCTTAGAGAGCAGAATGATAGTACCCCACAAAAAAACCAAAACAAAACAAATAAACAAAAAAAAGGCAATGCAATAAAAGCTTCAAGGAGATACCCAGGTAAAAGCTAATTAAACTGCTGGGCTCACATCATATAGTAGTGTGTTAATACAGAAAAGACCCTGAGTAGGAGGGTGGCCACATGGAACATTTTCATCACCAAAATAAGCTGTTTCTGTGACCCAAACCAGTCTGTGGAAACACTGTTTATTTGGACAGGGTTTTTCTTCTGACAGACCCAGAAACATTTCCTCATGCATGATGTAGCCTGCTGCTTTCCCCCCTTAGCCTCTTTCTTCATCAGACATACTCCCCACAAACACACCTTTTGGCTTCAGAGTACTCAGTTGTCTGACCTAAACCAGATAATTGTTTTCACAGGTCCATTTGGGCAAAGGGGAGGAAGGGCTAATCTGTCAAGAAACAAGGTTTTCAGATGAGAAGATGGATGTGAAAAGACTCATTCTCTTAAGGTCCACTATGAAGCATTCTCTTCCTTCTGAAGCTTGGGGGAGTGGGGGCGCGGGGCATGTAGGGTATGGTTAGAACCCTTAAGTTCACCCTTTAGGTTATTAAACAGAGCTCTAACTGGCCTTCTTAGGGAAGGTGTATCAGCTGTCTCACCAGTCCATTAGATGGAACCACTGCTGCATTGAAAGAGCAGATCACAACTGGTGTCCTAGAGGTCACCCAGCCTGCCGTATATATTGCCATTGTAGGCTCATGCGTTGAATGTGTGGCTATTCTGGAAGATTAGAATGCAAAAGTTTTCAACACAAAATCACCGAATCATAGAATGGTTTGGTTTGGAAGGGACCAGCATGAGCATCTAGTTCCAAAATGCTCACTCAACACAGGTTTCTGTACTTCAGAACCTCCAGAGAAGAGCTCCTGTCCTGTACGCCCCTGTGCTGGTGAGCAGGGCTTGTTGTCCAGACCCTCTCCAAAGGCACAGTGCCCTGCATTGCCACTGAGCCACTGCATATTTATTAGCAAGATTACTAAGACAGTATTTGTTGGATTGCTGTCAAACATGGCTTCAAAGAAAGAGGGAAAGAAGGTACAGAGCTGTTGGTAGTAATCAAATTCCATTACACACTAAAAATAAAAAGAAGCTTTTTTCAAAAAGGTGAGAAATAAAGCAGGTTGCACCCTAGTAAAGATGAGCATACACCCAAATTTAGAGCAAGAGGGTGGGAAACATTACGCAGTGAACCGTGGCCAAACACAGATGCCCAGAAGGTGGAGGCTGAAGATGATCTTCAGACATAGCCAACCTTTATGCTATTAAGTGCTTTAAAAATCAAAAGTACCAGTTTAAATTAATCTATGCTTTATAAGTGGAGAACGTGAAGAATGCAGCTGGGACATAGTAGGATCATGTTAAGTCAGGGAGTAAACGAGCTGCAGCACTCTGCACAAGCTGTGAGCAGAACAGAAACCCCACTGCAACCCTGCTCAGAAAGAATTGCTCTCACTGAGCCTCGCCAGCACCGGGGCAGGCGCGCGTCTTGCAAGGCAGCCGCAGCCCAAAGAAAGACAGGGGCTATGCTCTAGAGCAAAAACCCTGTGAGCAGCATCTGAGACGCCTGGAAGGAAAGAAAGCCAGTGTACTTACCCTGTTATGATGTTTCCAAACATATGTTCTCTCATTACATGGGGCAACTAAAGAAGAGAGTCTGCACAGTTACATGACTTGCCAGCTCCTCGGAAACGTGGTCGCGCAGCCAGCATAAGCAGAAGGCTGTATTTCCCAGCTCAGTCTGAAAATGAGATGTGAAAAAGTGCAGATAGTTCAAAGAAACCAGCAAGGGATCACATACAAACATACTTCTGTATATTTTCTAGATTTTTTTTTTCTTTTACCAAATTCGGGTTTAGATCTTTCATATGATACAGATATTACCATGAGGTCACAGACAGGAAATCAGTCTTAGATGTTAACAGGCAAACTGTTTCTAATTTTAATTGTTGATTTTTTGCTAGGCAAAGTGATTTTAAACAAACCTCCTGTGTAGCTTACTGTGTTTAAGCAAGCTGCTCACAGTAAGTGCTTTAGCCTCTTCTTGCTTATTCCACAACTTGAAATGTTACTTTTCCAAACTAGTTCACAGCCCAGAGTGCACTGCTCTGTTGTCTAATCACTTCCATAGAAAATGGTCTCACCTACTTCCCTTGCATTGCCCTCCCTACAGTCACAGTGAGGTTTGGCTTTAACTGAGTTTTCTATAACAAAGACTTAGAGTGGTAAAAAGGAAGTTATACTATTTCTGAAGTCCACTCTGTCTAGCACAAGCCCTTCCTTCAAACCATTGTTCACTTCAGAACACAGTCAATACATCAAAAGAAATCTAGAGGCATTTGAAGTATCTTCTAACTTACAAATACCTTAAGTTAGAAATTAGAATTTGATCCAAGGTGCAGGAAAGGCTCCATCTAAAAACAACCATTATTGAACCAGGCTCTTCAAGCGTAATGTTTTCATCACCAGTGACTCACCCAAATTAGTCCCTGTGAAACTAAAAGGTGTTGCTGTTTTAACAGTGCCAGCATAAACTCATACATCCTGTCTTTCTTACCATAGATTGGGATAGATCGTGGTAAAAGTACTTATGTTGTTAGCTCACATTCCAATATTTATTTAGGATGCTTATTGAAGTCCATTCAGTTTTGTACCAGCATAAGAAGTATGACTCTACCTGTACTAAAAGCTTTAGAACATAACGGTGGCTGTAAAAGGAGAGTCAAATTTCTCACCAAAAGGTTTACTGAGTATAACTATATTAAGCAGAATTGCTTAGCAAGACAGATGTCTGAACATGCTTCTCCTGACCAGTTCCTTCAGTCCCATTTGTCTAATGCTCCTGTAGTACTTAGCAGCCAGCTCAAACATCCCTTCAACTGTCAAATAAATTCCCACAGACCAGATGAGAGCAGAACAAACTGAGCGCCAGCACACACACACAGTATGCGCTAGCTTTCCTACAGCATAATGAGTACCATACAGCTTCTCTGTGCAACAGGGTAACTCGCTATCCTAACCAAGGGAAGAGAACGCAAGCTCACCTGCGTGTTAGACCTTCTTCTCAAGTCCAGAAAGAAAGAGGCTTAAAAACATAATTTAAAATTCAAGCATGAATGTTTCAACTTTGAATTGACTGAAGCAATGCAGTAAGACAATGCACTTCAGCTTGGATTGTTCCAAAACCTTCCATGAGGAGTGAGACATGGCAGAAGCTTGGTTTACAGCCAGACACAAAAGCTTTAATGAAATTAAAACATGGGAATAATAGTTCTTTCACAAATGTATAATATAAAACCAATTTTGCTCAAAGCTTTTTCAATATTACTCATTTTTAATTGAGAAATAAATACCACAAAATCAACTCAAATAATTTTATTGAAAAAAAAAAAATAAAACACTGAAGAGACCTCAGTCCTAACAATGGACATGGAAGATTGTTCACCACGGAAGAACCTATTCCTTTGATAAGTATCTTCTCTGTAACGTAGACCTATATCAACGCACTCTTCCTACAGGTTCCAATACGGCAACACATGGAAGAACCTGCCCAGGTGCTGATTTGTGTTCTGCTATCCTGCTCTGGCAAAGACGGAAAGAGTATGAGCAGACTAATAATTACACTTGCATTATTGAAAATACATTGGAACAAGGGTCTCAACAATTCTAAGCGCTAAACTTTTAAACTCACAAAGCTGCATCGTGCAAATGAATGAAGTATGTTGGAGGCGAGCAGAAGAGAAATGAAGGGTGACAGCTGTTAATGTACTTGGATGACAACGGATGTTGTTAAAGAGCAGAATGGTGTCAATTCCCATTTTTGCAGCTCTGGCACACCCCTTCATTCACACAACACATGATACACAATTATCTCACAGAGGTCACAGAAGTCAGCTGTCCCTTTCATCTCATTCACATCAATTAGAAAAAATATGCCAAAGTTCACAGAGATTGATTTTTTTTTCACTTTTTTATGGCAGTTAAAGGACTGATTCCTGACTCCAGAAGCTCACAGCCTGCTATCATGTCCTTGGGGCAAGGGTAGGGGCTGCAAACAGAAAGAAACAGGCCACTGTTCTGGAGATAAAGCAAAAAAATGTAGATAACTTCGGTGCACATGCCAAGGAAATGTTATTAAAGATGCCCCTGGAAGTCATTCTAGAGAGAAACAGTAAGGGAAAAGAAAATGGATGGTAGTGACCTGAGTTGATTTCAAGGCAGCAATTTCACCACCCACAACCAAGTGTTTGGAGGGCAGAAGCACCAATTGTGCTGCTCCTGGGACAGCTACCAGCTATTGTGCCCAAAATGTCCATCTGCAGCCGCAGTATTAGCTGTCAGTGCATATTTCCTAATGTGGTGACATTCTTTCCGCCCTCTTGCTTTTGTTTGAGGTTTAACCTTGTAATTAGTGCCAATCGTCTTCAGTGTTTTGTTAGGAGTCCATCCTCAAACCCCCTCCTGTCCTCTGCCGGCCAGCTTTGCTGGCTGCTCCTCCGAGCTGTTCTTTATGCAATATGTGCATTTATATGTACACAATAAGATTCTGGAAATGTATAACCTGTTGGAGGACTGCATGGGACCCAAGCATTTCTTTGGCATATAAATTGCAGTGTAGTCAGTTCCAAATCATAAATACACATGTGCAGAAAAGTGAACACCTTTAGATCTATAAAGTTAACAATTTCTTTTCAAGCTTCCTTCTTCTATCACTAGGCTTGACTATAAAACAGAGCCCCTGAATGAAAACACGCTGCATCCGATCCTCCTGTTCCATTTTAGGTTATCACCTCATCAAGAGAGAAATTCTCTCAAAATTAAAAATAGCCTCCAGGTTCAAGCCTAGGCAGCAAAATGATTCCAAATGAGATAAAAAAGAAAATCCATTCTCCAGCTGATTTATTAAAACAGGCAAAGGACACATACAGTGAGGCAGAGGCACACTTTGCTTTCATGAAGAGAACCAGTCTGGACTCATGCCCGTAGCTGTTCCCCCAAACACTGCCTCTCTGGGAGCTACATGTTCTCTCTAGACATCACTGTCTCTTACACAGCTTATGGAAAGACAATGCAAAGGCATAGTGAATAAAAAAAAACCAACACTTTTTCTTTTTTTTCCCTGACCTTATACAGCCCTCTAGTCTCTCTACAGGAGTTCAGTACCCTGCAATTTTCACTTTAAGGAACAAGAGGCCTAAGACAAGGTCAGAAAGCACTGGTCTGCCCTGCAACAGTCTGCACTGAGCTGCCCTAGCACAGGTCTCCCCAAACATGTCCCCTTTTCCAGCTACTTGTCATTTAGAAATGCAATACAGTCCTGAAGGTCTTGCCCAAAGCAACTGTGATAGGAGAAGGGGCAATGGCTTTGACCATTGATTTAGATTAAGATAGAAGGAAGAATTTTTTTACTCTGAGGGTGGTGAGACACTGGAACAGGTTGCCCAGAGAAGCTGTGGATGCCCCATCCCTGGGGGTGTTGGATGAGGCTTTGAGCAACCTGGTCTAGTGGAACGTCTCCCCGCCCATGGCAGGGCGGGGGTTGGACTAGATGATCTTTAAGGTCCCTTCCAACCCAAACAAATGTGCGACTGTACATTCACTGTACATTCATACATTGTAAGTCAGGCACTGCCTGGAAGCTTCAGATTTGCCATGAATAGACTGCACGGCTGGTTCACACATTCACAGTTAACCCAAAACACTCCCCGAGTGCCAAATTTATTGCACATTTACAGTAAATCCAACACTTCCCAGAAACTTCAGGCTCACTGCACATGCTATGCACAGTAAAAGCACAGTGATTTCTGTCTGGGAAATTCCCCACACACAACAAGTGGCAGTGTGGTAGCCTACACTTGGCAGCTAAAATAAGATATGTCATGGCAGCTGCAGTGCTGACGTTGTTGGGGGGCCTGAGAGACACAAGGAGACTAATCCCTGTTCCGAAATATAATTTGAAGCAAACCCAGGATTGAAACCTCCCTCCACTTACTTCTCTAGATGCTGTGCGAGGTTGCTGCTTGACTTCAAGCAGCAATCCTTGAGTCAGAGTCCACCAACATGAATCATGCTTCTGTGGGTATTTCCAGCTGCCTTCCTAGGGGAAAGGATTCTCACTGGCTAGCATAAAACTATTGACATTATATACAGGTGTTTGATTATAGCTGCTTCTTCCACTAGTTTATCAAGAATTATATTCTATCATTATAAACATTTATGTAAAGACTTTCATATGAGTAAAATCCTTCATCCTGCTAATATAACGTGATTCATTGTAACTAGTGGAAATGGCACATCAGCAGACAACTGAGGTTTTTCCTCAGATTTGTGATTATCTGCATAAGAAGTTCACCATATGACATTAATCTTCTTCAATTAACAAAAGTACCTCTCAGCTTTCCTTTCCACTTCTGCAGTTACCCAAAATTTGTTTTTGAAGGTGCACTCTTAAGACTGTCATGATGGATGGAGAATCTTAGTGAAGCAGCTTATTATTTCCATTTAAAAGAAATATAGATAATGCAAGCAAAAAGTTTATTTGCACAACAGAGACTGAAATTCCTAATATCTAGAAAATGTAAAAGCTCTCAATCACTAGTCTACCAAGTCTCAGCAATTGCTGAAAACTATACAGATATTCAATACTGTGTCACATTTCTAAAGCTTCAGTGTAGTGATCTATGAAACATGCTATATAAAGCAGTTTATTTCAGGTATATGCACTGATTGTATCTAAATCATTTTCAAAAGGGTATGTTTCAATATAGCTTATCATGTGCAATAGTAAGTAGATTTTGAAACTGACAATTACATTTCTTAAAGCCTTAGTTTTGTGAAAATAGATCAAAACTGGTTTAAAAGCTGAACTATGATCTAGGATTATACTGCTTGTCCTGTAAAGAAATAATTTGTAATCTACATCATCTAAGAAATGCCTTTTGGACTACCACGGTATTTCATTTTTTTTCAAAATTTCTATTACTGGGGGAAAATAGAATACAGAGACAAAAATATTTTCTTTGACTCCCACAAGTCTTTTATTAGACTCAAGAGGCAAAGAAAACACATAACACCTGGAAGTCTGATGGTAAGAGGAAAGTGGAACTATTTTTATCTATTTCCCCTCTACACCTCCACTACATACCTCCACTACATTCCTTCAGCCCCTCATTAAGTCATATGTCAATTTGGGAAGATACTCTTTTTTTCCAAACTCCCTCTGACAATGCATTAATTCTCAAGTTCGTTTCTGCAGCATAGCATTTTTCGCTCATGTTTAACCTTCTTAGAGAAGGATTTTCACCTTTTTGCCCAAAGTAATTCGTTCACACACACACACCCCCCTTTGTTTTTAATTCATCATTAAAATAGTATTCTGCGCTTCGACCAGGTTAATCTCAAGTGTGCACCACAGACATTACCTCATCTGTGCAGCATATGCAGCTCAGTCCATGCAGTCTCCTTTATATGACAATCTCTTTAAGACTGCAAATTATCATTTCCCTATCAGAAACATAAAAGCATTTTTCACATTATGAAGAGAACGATGGCACATAAAGACACCATCAAAACTTGCATTATAAGACAATGAATAAGGGGTAGAAAACCCCACACGTTCTTGTTCACATGGAGTCAACAACGGTGTCATTTGGTTTTATAAAGAAATTAAGATCTTCTTTTTATGCATGCAGTTTCTTTTTTTCTTCTGTAAAATGTTAAAGGCTACAAACTTGTCTCTGTGTCCTAGTGGACAGATATTCCATTATACCTGAAGGGATAACAGTTGAAAAAAATTATGCAACCTGTGCACACAGCATTTGTTCAAACGTAGCTGCTCGGTCCAATACTAGAACAGTCAAAGCTGTACTGAAGAAGTATTTTTAGTGCTTTGTGTTTTGGCACAAATTATTTATGACCCAGGATAGCTGGAAAATTATTTCCATAAGTAGCTTGCTTTTCTTCTTTCTTTTCATCATTTTTCCTCTAAAAGCTGAAGCTCACCATAACCCATATGTACACTGCTTTATGTGTTCTGCCAGTGATACTCCGTTCACTTTTGTTACTGTCTGTAATTTGCGGCCATCGAAATTGCATGTATTTAGCATTGCTGATTTTTAAGCATTGAAGGCTCAATCCTATTCATGCTGGTAAAACTCTACTGGATTTCCAAAAACAACAGAACAATTCACTCAAAACTGAGCATTGTTTAGCTTGCCTAAACGTGAAGCTATCATACTCTCCTATATGTTTATATTATTTAAAGGAAGCTTCATAAAAGATACATTTTCTTTTCTATTTTTGAGAAACAAAAAAACCAATGCACTCATACAAGATTTTGTTATCCAGAAAACAGCCACACACTAAATAAAAACACCTCCAAACCCACATATATAATACTTCAAAATCTCCTGATCTAACCAGACAGTTTGCATTTAGAGTCCACATCTCCACTAACACCACAGTTGCATCTGGACCATTATGTTTAATAGCCCTCAGTGGACGTACCCCCCCCCCCAACCCTTTAATACCTTTGGCCTCCACAAGTGTTGCATGTATTCACATACTTTTCTCTTGCTGCAGACCTAGGAGCCTGAACTAGTTGTATTGGCAGAAACTTCTTGAAGGTTTGATTAGTGTGCTTAGAGGATTAAAACGGTCAATACCCCAGAGCAGAATAAAATGTCTCTCAAAAAAAAAAAAATGGAGGAAGGCACTACACACCCCAACAAAAAAAAAAAAAACCTGTCTTTACATTTCACATTAATAAGGCTTTTTGATCATTTTAAATATAAATTGGAAAAAGTCTGGGAAAAAAAAAATATCTGCACCTTCCCATCTCACTGATTCTACCCTTTCCTTCAAACCATTTGCAGCAAAATCCAAAGACAACAAAGAACTGACCTTAAGGCTGATCTCCATCAAATGTCTTCTTTCTGGCTTTTAAGTTTGACTAGATCTAGACAGCTTATAATATACAGCACCAAAGCTCAAGGAAAGGAAAAAATTTCTACATTAAACACAGATAACGCCTGTATTACTGATTAGGAGACATAAACTACAGCCCTGCTAGTAAAAGATAACTCCCTCAGTATTTCCAGGACTGTGCATTGACAAAGTCAACAGAAGGGGGCAAAATATAAAAATGTTTATTTAAATAATAAAATGTAGCTTAGAAGAGAGACTGTATGTAAGTCTTAGCGTTCATTAAATCTCACATTTCACTGAAGACAGAGCTTGAGGGAGAGCAAGTACAGGGCTGTGGGGACATTAAGGAAAACACCCCCCACGACAAATACCAGGGGATTATATTAATGTTGCATTTCTGCTCCTGAACTCTGTATTTCTTTGCCTGAGAAAAGCTGAATAACGCCAGAATTTTCTGTCCAGCCTGTTCAGATACAGTCTGCGTGAACTCAGCAAACATACACAAGCACAACAGAAACCTGCAGGTAACTGTAACCAAGAGTTTTGTTAAGACACAAATTCTGCAGAGTATAAAATATTTACCATCGCCACAGGTGGTGTAACAGTTTGCTGTGCAGATGCTCACAAGTCTGTCTAGGAAACCTATAAAAGGAGCAGATTTACTAGCTTTACCTGAACTCAGATCGGTGAATGACACACAAAACTCTTAGATAGGAGAAGAGTCACCAGTCTCCCTTCTCTTTGGATGATTGTCCTTAGCCATACTTTTCTAAACACAGACAACTGTTCCTGGCCAGCAACATTATCCAAAGGTTGATAAGAACGGAAGGGGATCTAAAACTCGTGGCTGTGAATGCTGCTATTGGAGTTGACATCAAAGCAATTCAGCTGTCTGTCCTTCCTCCAAAGCCTCCAACTCACATGGCGTGTAGTCCCATGCCCAAAGTCCAGTATGCTGGGGAATACTGCGGGGCACCTACTCAAAAGCAAAAAGGCCAGATCTGATTGCAAAGACCCAGGAGTACTAAATCAACCAACAACCAGAGCTCCAGTCCAGACTCAAGTCTCCAGATGCTCTTCCTCTTTTCATTTCCTCTCTGAATTGCTCTCTAACATCTGTGTTTCCTTTTAAAACCATGCTACAACCCAAAAGCATTTGTGAAATATGTTAGTTTATACCAGGGTAGAGTGCTAGCAGATAAATAACAGGGGTTATGTGGAAGTATATACAGAAAGTATGGAACAGCAAACATCCAGAACGCAGCATCTCCCGTGCATGGTCCCTCCAGGCAGCATCTCCCAGCTCTGACACACGCTCGCCTCTGGTGAAAGTTTGCCTCAGTTGCTGCTGTTTCCTATTTGCCTTCCTTCAGCTGCAAGGCAGCCTGGAGAGCACATCTGCTGAGGAAACGAGATTTCTAAAAGCTTGCTATTCAGTTACATAGTTTTTTTCAAACCAAGTCTCTCCACCTTTAAATTCATTTTCAGAGTCAATGAGTTTTCAATTGCATGTTTGCATAGTTCTGAGCCTTTGGAAGGCAGAATCAACCAGAACAACAAGAACCAGGGGCTGTCTCAGCTACATAACAGTTTTAAAACCCGAGCAGAGACACAAAAAGTCACAGAGGAACAGCACAAAAGCCTGCTGTTCCTGCCTATAGCAATATCTGCTCCTACTCCCACCTCATTAATTGCTAGTTTTCCTGATTATAGAAACAGCTTTTTCTGCTGCTGAAATGTATGGCGTTGTGCTATTTGCATATGCAAACTGACATACGAACAATGAACCAGTTGCACAGTTCCTTAGAGAGCAACAATGTGGAGGATTTACGACACTATACGGCAACAGGCAGGGAGGAGAGTATGGGGAGATGGACGTACAAAACAGCAGATGATGTCCTTCATATTGTTTTTCTGATAAATAATCTTTCAGGCAATTTCTTGAAAAAAAAATATTTAACACATTAGTGGATTACTGACGTTGGATTTTGGAAAATAATAGAACTAAAGGTCTGTGAGACTTTGATTTGCCTCCAGTTGCATACCTACTCAACAGACTCTAATATATGATCTCTGACTACATGATTGCACCTTGTTCTGCCACAAGATCTCTACGTTATTCAATGCAGAGAAGCCAGTATTAACAAATAGAAGCCTAGCAATTTGTTTTCTTCCTGTTTCTCAAGGTACAGTCTTTTATTATTACATGCTATTTCAACTCTACAATCCAAAAGGAATCACTCATTTCCTTATGGAAATTAATCACTATATCAGAATGCTTCACTTTTTTTTATTATTATTTCCCTCCTAGGTTAGATAGGAGACAGCATTATTACTCCCCTTTTACTGACCATGAACTTAACTAGAGACCAATTAGGAGAAAAAATAAATAGTAATTTGAGATGCCAGGAGCCTGCTTTTTCAAAGTATTGGACATTATATAGGACTTCATAGATTCAAAGCACAGCTTTCATTCATTATGTCAACTCTACCTTTGAGTGTCTGGCATTCCCACAGGTCTTATTTCACAAACATGAAAACCATGATTGACTATAGAAGATTTGGCTTAAATAATCCAACCAGGAAAATGTAGAGCCCTGTAGGAACCTCAAGGAGAGGCTCCAGTTCTCCAGAACATCAGTCAGCTGCCTTAATCGTTAAACAATGGTATATCACCTCTGCAATAAATGAAGAAATTTTAGATTCATAGAACAGTCAGGGTTGGAAGGGACCTTAAAGATCAAAAAAAAAAAAAAAGATCAAAAAATTGATCAAGGATCAAATTTTACTGAAGGCAAACCCCAAAAAACCCAAAAATTTTCTCACATGAACTGATGCTGAACCACAAGGCTCACCACCATGGCTGACATCCTTAGACCCACCACCAACACAACTGGCAGCAGAAGTAGATTGTTACATCCTCGCGGACCAACAATGGAAGGGAACACAAGGCACAACTGACCAGAAAACTTCTCCGCTACTTGGTGATTGCAAAAGAAGGGTGAGATTTAAGAACCCTAGGTCCCATCCCTGCTTTGAGCAAGAGCGTGATCTACTGAATACACACTTCCAGTCCTTCTCCTGAGGCTTGCCTCCTTTCTGGCCTGTCCTCCACAGGGTGTTTCAGGACTACCCACAGCCACAGTTCCACCTCAGGCTTCTCACCCTGAACTCTTCCTGGACAGCCCCAGTTCCCTGGGCAATACCAAAAAATTCCAAATTGTGCCTCCTTATTTTAAAACACAATAAAAAATGGCTCAGAAGGTCTGGACCATTTGGCCTGACAGGAGTAGACAGCTGAGTAGAAAGCAGAAGACAGCCGCATAAGTACAGTACAGTTGGATCTCTCCTCGCCATCTGACTCAGTACCACACAACAGGCGAAACTTGCTTCACATTAAGATAATAAGGCATACACAGATTTAAAAACCACCTTACTGAAGAATAACGAAACATAAGATGTAGTTCAATAAGCAAGTATCTGAAAGGGACTCTTTCCTGGGCTAACCTTCTAGGACTAGTTCTCAGTCTATTAATCATTGTATCTATTTATCAGCATTCTACACAGTGCCATAAGGTCTTGGTCAGTACAGCTTGTGCATGGCACTCAAAGCAAGGGCTGCAGAAAGTAATGAAGGGAACATGCTTTTCTTATGAGCTCTGCTAAATGGTCACAGCCCTACAGGACCTTTCAGAAAAGTCAAATGGAAATCAGAAATGCAGGTGACACTGGAAGGACAGAAGACTACTTTGAAAATCGGTTTCTCAGAGGGAAGACAAAGAGTCCATTCAAATAAACACCAGAACACAAGCTTGTGGCATCAGGTGCAAATGGGAATATTGAGTGAAAGGAATTGATTTTTCAACAGTACAATTCGCTCCCAAGACCACTACTATGTGCAGTTCTGATGCCCACTTCTCCAAAACTCTTATCTTCCTTACAGACAATTTCACAAGTGATAAAAATTTGTAAAACAAGTCATAAAATTGTGAACCAAGAAACACCTGCATGGCTAGGTTGGGCTGGATGGCCATTGTGTTTTCTGACCCTGGAACTAGTTTTCAGTCCAGCTCCTTTATGGACACTGGCCAGGCCCAGAAGTTTTGCAGCCTCCCATTAAGACAACTGGGATTATTTTTCCAAGTTTCGCATTTAAGCTTTCTGCCATTAAGTACAGGAGTCATAAAGGAAGGATTTCCTCACACATGCAGATGTAATAATTTGGCTTCTGATCATAGAAAAAGGTACTGATGTCATTTTTAGCTTCGTTTCCTAAGGAAACTAAGACACAGAGGCACCACGGGTCTCTGTATGTGTATGACCCAGTAACCATCCAAATCCTCTGGCCAGCTTTAACCAAATTCGACAGAGGAGTACAGACTGCTCTGAGCCACAGAGTTCCTACACATTTTCATAGGGACAGGAGTTTAGGTAGAAAAGGAGAACTTCATAAGCCCCCTGCACTAGGGAAAGTGGTTGTACAATCCCCTAATTTACTAGGCACTAAACCAGACACCACCTGAGTATCCTACTCACAGCAAAGCTTCACGCGGAGATCAGGATCAATCACAAAACACAAAGCTGTAGAAAGTGCTGGAAGGGGTGAAAGCAGATTAACAGAATTATTTGGTTCGGTCCTCCTCAGAAATAGCATAGCCTGGCCCCAAATGCGGAAAGGTGCTGACGGCCTGGAACTGAAGGGAGGGGAAGAAACCAGCCCCGCAGGGCTCTGCCTGGCACGGATGCTTGAACACCTGCAGGGACAGGGCTGGCCAGGTCAGCGCATGGTGTTGCTGCCCTGTCAGAGAGCAGAAACCCTGGGGAGGGTTCATTTTTCCCTACACCTGAGCTACGCTTCACCTGCAGGAATGGCCAGCCCATATCTTCTCAGGTCAGTTCCCTGCTGTCACTTGAACCTGTGAAAAACAGATTATAAGTAATTCCATCTATGAAAAGCACTTGGCAGATTCTTCTCCATTTGACCCATTTACTACCTAAAAACACAGTCACCTAAATATAGGTGAAATCTCTACCAACTGAAATGTATCCTGTTCTGAAATATCTACAGAAGTGCTAGAAGCATAGAAAAATCCCTAATCTTTTTTTTTTTACTAAGGGGATATATCATCCAAATCACTGTACTGCTATAAATAGTATTTTTCAGATAATATTTAATAAATTTCCTTAACAAACTAGCTTTGTAGTATAGTATCCAACTAAAGCATGACACTTTGAGGATATTTATTTGACTGATAATCTGCACACAGCACTAGTGCCAAACAAAAACAAAGCTCAGAAGCTAATACTTTCTTCAGATTTGTCTTGATATTTTTGATGAAACTCTAACAAATACTACAATAAATTCTATTAAAGTATTAGCAGTGCTTCCCAGCAGTTCTGGAAACACCATTCCCCCAGGTAGTCTCTCTTTTCTTCTTTATTCCCAAGGATAAACAGTAAGCTTACAAAAGTGTAAGCAATCCTTATATTACACTATTACTTAATATTGCTAGTGATTTTCTCTTGTTAACTTTTCATTGAAATAATTTGAAGAAAAAAAAAAAAACTGTATTTGCTGTTCTGATCCCTTCAGACAAGTATTAGTTAGAGGTGAAAGGTTTACAGAATCTAACACTATCTTAAGTGTGCCGAAAAAGCAAGAGCTCAAGCAGTGTCAAGCTCCTTATTTAGCTGGCTGTACTTCACAGAGATGACACACCCAAGAAACAAATGCTTCTATAGTTAATTTGTCAGTTTGAAGACCACAAAACAGTCTCTTAACACATATTTAATATCACAGGATGATTTTCTATAAATAAAAATGGTTTTGCTTGGACAATTTTAACATTTTGAACTGGTTAAGAGTTCTTTATCTAGAAGCAAAGCCTTTTGGGTTTTAGTTATGGGAAAGTAATTGTTAAATCTATGAACTTTAACATTGGTATAATCTGACAGTATTTCTAAAATAGACCCACGTCACAGCAAGTACATATTCCTTTAAATATTTTAAGTGGAAAAATCCTCCAGGGGAGTAAGTAGGACAAACATGTTTACAATTATTCAGCTCTGTAGATTGCTGAATTGGTGATGTCAGCTGTACAAAGCATTTCTGCAGAAAACAAACAAACAAACAAACAAGATAGCATTCAAATGACCATATCTATGTCCCCACATTGAAAGCAGATGCCTCATCCTGCTGGCCCAGAACAGGTGAGAGGGATCTGCTCCTCACAGCTGCATGTGAGAAAAATACACCAGAAGTAACATGGAATATAGTCAGCTTCCAAATTAATATATTTCCAAGTATTATGTATTAGCAGAAAGTATTCTGTTAACAATAATTATTTTATATTCAGTGCTTTTTAACATTTTAAAAAGGTGAAGCGAACCTGTTCTCTCAAATTCTCAGTGCTGGGTGTTTAGCAAATCCCCCTGCACCACGTGTCCCTTTTGATGAGGATGGGAGCAAATGCTGTGATACAGGATGACAGGGGCTGGGTTCCTGATGTGACATGGGGCTTCTTGACAGGCCTCCCTGTCACTTTGCATCGGTGCCTGTGGAGCTGCCTCTCGGTTCAGCACCAGCCTCGGCTGCTGACGGGAGGGCACTGCACAGGGTTGGCCCTGCCAGCTATCTGCTCCGGCTGGCCACGCTTCAAGGGCCACCGCAGCACTGTAGCTTCTACACACCTGCGGTCACACCGCCTTGTGCTCGACACCGTGAGACCAAAGGATCTTCTCGGCCACCAAGCTCCTCAAGCCACCCACTGCCACAGCGAACAAAGAAGGGATTCCAGCAGGTATCACTTCTCGCTTGGCAACGTGCCAAAGCACCAACCCAGCATCACACCCCAGCACCTTTACAGAGATAAGTCATCAGAGCCAGGACTTGATTTTCTACCACTAAACATCCCATTTTAGGTTTTCGTTAGGGAAGGCAAGTTACCAGCATCTAATTATCCCGGCCCTCTAGCAATGACACTGTGCCCCCTGCAGTTTCCACGGGATACGGTCCCTCTCCTGCCTTCCTCCGCTCAGCTGCAGGGCACACGGCTTGCTTACCAAAATTGCCTTTTTTCAGTCCAAAGAAATTCTGGGTTGAGACTATGCTAGCACAGCTAGCAAGGGCTGGGTTCTCGCAAGGAGCACAATACAAAAGCTTGGGCAAAGGAGGAGCTCCGCATCTTATTAACGGCTTTACATTGCTACAAAGGTACTCAGTGGAAAGTCTTTTATCAGCACAAAAATATATTTCCAGGGAAAGCTTCCTCTTTTCTCTGGAAGCTCACCCTCAGTCCTTCTTCCACTACTAAGCAGGCCAGAGACACCTGCATGCCATTTCCATGTTGTCAGACCAACTCCAGACCCCACAAAATCTCAAGCATCCCTCCTGCTGCCAGGGCAAAGCTCAAATGGAAGTCAAGGGCAATTACACGCGCATGGCAGAGCTTTCTAACCAAACTTGCTAATAAATAATATCAGCAAATTCACAGATGGTATGTTGCTGCTGCATAAGTACCATCCTAAATCATTTCCTCACACGCAGTTAAGTACTAGTTCACAGCAATCCTAAACTGTTGATATTCCAAACAGTGTTATTAACACTATTGCAAATATAATGTATAAAGCCCATAAAATACACAGCAGATTATATTTCTGCAGAATAATCGAGAACTAGTGATAGCATAAGCTTCACTGACTCTACCTGTTCCTAAAACACTAATATTTAATGTAAAACTTCCCTCCTAAACAAACTATGGTTTCTGTAACATAAATAAAACACTTCTCTGGCTCAAGGCCATGCAGCATGTTGACCCATTTACAGAATCATAATTTCCTGCTCATAGGTGGCAATTATCACATCTGTGCTTGCTTCTGAAATTGGAATTTAAAACACAATTTGGTTTACCTAAAAAAAGGACAGTATCAGCAGGCTCAAGGGAACAGCTTTCTGTTAACACCCAGGGCTCACCAAACCCACACTGATCTTGGCTGAATTCAAGGAGGTGACTTTTTTTGCCCCATGTGAAATGCTGAGTCTCATGGAGTCAGGGGAAAATTCCCATTTACTTCAACAGGGCCAGAATAAGGACATCTCTGCCACCATATCCCCCTTCAGCAAGTAAAATCTGGGGAGGAGAGGAGTAGAAGGCTATGGACTGAAAAATAGTACAGAGTATAATATTAAGTTTTACAGAACAGGTAACACTCCTGGTGACTTTGGGAGAACCTTTTAGTTTTTAAGCAATTTAGCTGCTCAAGACAACAGCAAAGAGTAAAACGAGAAGTATCCAGTTCTTCACTCCCATGTGATTGCTTTAAAATGGGATCTGCAGTTTCCACATCCCAGTGGGGCCTCTTCAGCCTCTCACTGTACCAGTAATTTCTCTTTTGGGCTTTCTCTGGTCTTCCCACCTCACTAGCTAAATTATTTGCACTACATCACTGCGAGGCAAGGTGGCATTATTCTCTTAGTTGTATATTCAAGACCTTGAAGGACAAAATTTAAAGATGAATTGTTAGATCCATCAAATGGTTTCTGTCAGGGAGCAACTGCTGGCTGCTCCCTTGGGGCCATCCGGGCAGGAGCTACAGCAACCTACAGCCTCACTGGGGCAGGGACTGACAGCCTCCGGCTGGGCTGCCGTGGGGTCCTGGGCCCTGGGCAGGGCTGGGGAGGCCCCAGGTGAGGCTGGGGAGGGACAGTAAGACCTGCTAGTGCCCTCAGTTTTGGGTGCCCCAACTGTAAACCGTGGGAGCTGGGTCTTGTGAAATCTTCATGTTCTTTAGTGTTTCACAGATCCACGGCGTAGCTCTCAACAACTTCAACAGCTCTTCCCAAATCAGATCCCCTTCAGCTCAGGTCTCACCTGCTCTTGGAGGACAAAAAATAAGAACGGCGCTAAATGGCCATCTCAGAAAAGTTTGTTACAGGGACCAGCCCAGGTGATGGATGAGCTCTGCAGCAGGGGCAAAGCCATGCCCCAGCAGCACTGATCTGCCTGCAGGGTTTCCCCTCCCAAGCTGCCCGCTCCTGCTGCCCACACAGCACCCAGCCCGTGCCAGGGAAGGGCTGCGACCGAAACACAACCTGGACTGACTTGCAGAGCATGGGGTATCTTCTGCATTAAATGAGTCTTGCAGCAAAGATGATGTAAAATCTCAAAATCAAAATGGACCAAGAGCCCTTCACAGTAAGGCCATCTTAACTTGTAGGGAAAAGTTTCATCTCGTCATTTCCTAATTTTTGAGTGCTTCATTTTATATACTTATTCTTTTTACAGTATTTTATTCTGTGAATTTCCTGGTCAGGAAAAAAAAACAAAAACAAAACCAAAAAAAAACTCCCACGGAGAACACTGTGCATAATGAAAAATAACCTTTTCATTGATTATAATTCTATTTATCCTGCACTCCATCACCTGGCCTGGGACACCAGAAGCTGCAGGTGAGTCTTGTGTGACTTGTGTTAATGCAGGTACAGAGAAGCAGTGTGCCTGGGGAAGGGACATGCACAATTTCCCAGTAGAATTCAGAGTTATTAGACTTGCGGAGGAAGTGGAATAAAAAATAGCCACAACAATTCTTCAGTCTGCGTCACTCGGGGCCACACAAATAGCTCTGCAAGCACAGCAGGCAGCACAAGGGCAGGAATGAATAAACTGGAGATAAAAGGGGAGGGAAGAGCAGCCTTACCACCAAATGCGAGAGCACAACCAGAGCCAGCAGCATCTCCTTTCTGGCTAACCAGACAGTGTGCTGTGGCAGATTACTTCCTGAGCACCAATTTAAAACTTGTGTCTTTAAGCGATCTTCTGAAAACTCGATGCCAGGTTTCCATGCAAAATATTAGTTCTCTCCCTTACAGCCTGGAAGGCAGCACGCTGGATTTAAGACTTCACGAACAGTAGCACTAGAAGACTGCACCTCTGCAACTGGACGTGCTCTAGCATCTGACATAAAGGCTGCTTATGTATTTTGTATGAAAATCACTGCATGAAGTGCATAAATCTCGCCAGGGACTGAGTCTGAGGCTCCCTTCATTCTGGCAGAAGGTCCTCAGCATGGACTACAGGGTCTCTTTAATTTGCTGGCCCCACAAATCTGGTATTCCTTTCTACACATATCCTAGTTTCAGCTGGGACAAAGTTAACTGTCTTCCCACCCCAGCTTCATCCGAAAGGATGCACATCCTTTGACAGGAATGGTGCCCTCAGCTACCCCCAGCCTGGGGAGAAGACAAGGCTTACCTCTGAGACTGAGGAAGGACCTAGACCCAGGTGCTGGCTCCTTGGCAAGGGCTCCACGTGGCAGGGAGCTGCGCTCTGCCCTCTGCTCTGACAGCATCCTGAGGAAAGAGGCAAGACCGTGACACTTCTTTGCACACCTTGGCGCTGCGCCGTGCTGCTAGCCTCACCTATAGCCCAGCTACACAGCGCCAGGCCAGTCAAGGGATTTATGTCGCAGATCAACTCGTCCTTTCGTCCTCAAAAGACGCTGGGCACAGATCTCAGTTTGGGCAGCACCTGCAAACGTCGGCCCCAGCACCGCTGCTAGAAGCTGGCCCCCGCTCAACACCCAGCTGAGGAACTTGCGCTCCCCCAGCCCGTCCCGCTTGGCTCGAAGCCCCCAAGCTGGGCTCTCGGGGGCCCGCTGCGCCCCTCGGCCCCGAACAAAGGCCCCCGGGGCAGCCCCGACAGAACCCGCCCGGCGGCGGCCGCCGCTGCCCCATCCTTCTCTCCTCGGTGCGGCACGGGGCCGCATGCTGGAGCGAGACCGGGGGGCGCGGAACGGCCCCCGCCGCCCCCGGAAGGGCTCCCTGCCCCGGGGCTCCGCGGCCAGCGCTCGGTCGGGGGGGTCGGAAGGCCGGTGGGTCGGCGGCAGCTCTGGCTGCCGGTGCGGAGCGGCCGCAGAGGCGCCGCCGCGGGTGCACACCGCCGCCGTCGCTCCTCCGGGCGGGTCCCGGCGGAGCGGGGCCCCTCGACGGCCCCTCCCGGGTCCCCCTGCACCACCTCTCGCCTGGAGCCGAGCCTCTCGCCGGGGGTCGGGCCGCGGGGGCCGGGCTGCTGCCGGCGGTGGGTTTCCTGAGCAGCGCGGCACAGCGCCGGGGGTGCATGCTGTACTGCTGCCTGCAAGGGCTGACATTCAGCCCAGGGATTCACTTGACATTAAAAAAAAGCCCTAATTACAATAATTTAGAGGTGCCTGAATGACAGCAGGCTCAATTTTTGGTTGAATTTGCAATTAAGGGAAGATAATTACGCCTCACACTAGCGCAGAGTACTAATGCTGGCAGAGGCAGAGGCTGCCGTGGCTGGGAGGACGTGGCGGAGCAGTGGTTGGAGCCCCGCGGTATGAGGTGGGGGGGGGGGAAGTTCGGAGCCCCATAAAGCAGAAAGACCGCGGCTGCCTCCATCCCACTGATGGAATCCAGACCTCGCCAGAGCAGGCGAAGATTTATACATATCCTTTTATATATATTTATATCGCCTGAGATACGGATACTTCCTCTATAAACCTTTTACCATTCAGCAGGCACCTCCTTCACCTACTTCGTTTTTTCTCCTGGCTATCGATCCCGGGGGCTTTCCATGCCTCATCAACAGATAGGTGACTAAATTAGCAGAATTTTAAAATCCTTTAATTTACTTTATTAATTACTCAAATACGCCCTTGACTACCCTGTGTGTCCGGCTCCCTCGGCACGCTATGGATTAAATGGGGAAGGAAACGGGGTTAAAACCTCCCCAACGCGCCTCTTCCATCTCAGCGCCCCGGTGCCGGCGGCAGGAGGCGGCCGGGGACGGGGCATCACCTGCCAGAGCCTTTTAAGCACAATTTACCCTTCATTTCGCGGCGCCTTCCCCGGTGCCGGGCTCAGCACAACAAAGGCGAGACCCGGCGTGGGGGCGTTTCTCTGACAATTTCGGCCCCTTGATTTCGGAGAGAGAAGAGCGAAGAGGCTTGAAAAATTACCGCGCGCACCCCGAAAGCCTCTCTCCCCCCCTCGCCGCCAGCAGCGGCCCCGGCGGGCCGGCACCCCGCGGGGACACCCTCCTCCAGCCCGGCGTGGAGCGGTGCCGCGGCGGCCCCGGGGGCGGCGGCGCGCCGGGCCCATGGCAACCGGGAGGCCGAGCTCCGCGCAACGCCCGCGGCGGCGGGGAGGGACCCTCGGGCCGCCGGACGGGTGCCGCGCACGAACCGGCCCTGCGTGGGGCGGTGGCTCGCGGTGCCGCTCTGGCGAGGGTTGGTCCCGCGCTCCCGGCCGCAGCGGTGGGCTCCGGGAGAACGTGGTTCTGCCCGGTTCGTGCGGTGGAAGGTGCCGGCGCACCGCGGCGGGCGCAGGCACACGCTGCAGCAGCCTCCGGCACAAACGTGGGATGCAGCTACGGAAATGACTCAATACGTAAATGCTCCCCGGTATTTATAGGTGTCAATAGCGTGTTGCCGCCGGGAAAGGTTCATGGATCTTTCTCTAAGACAACCCCCAGCAAGTAAAGTAGAACACTGGGCATCAGCAGCCATCATTTGTTTGGTTTTTCCCTCCCTCAGGACTTTCACTGACTCGCAGTATAGCCTTCAAACAGTTAAATTCTCAACGTTTGGTTCACATGCCAGTAAATTAAAGAAAACTATAGTTATTTATGTTTTTTAAAAATCTTTTAAAATCTTGGATGGTTTTTAACCATGTTGAAATATTATCTGTGTTTTATTTTCATTAACTAGAAATAAGAAAGCGTAGAGAGAAGTACAGCTATGAACAGTTACATCATTTACGATGAAAGTCAGCAGTATGTTATACCAGCCACTGCTGGCTTTATACAGCTTGTATCCTTTTGTATCCTTGTCATTTACTGAAGAAGCTGCTCTTTCCAACAAAGGGAAAAAAATAAAAAATATGCAAATCAGGTTTTTTGGGTTTGGAGGATGAGTATATATATATACTTGTGTAAATTTGCACACACACACACACGAAGTCTTGCTAGCAGAGCTGGCTGTGCCAGTCAAATAGTTAATGCCAATAGGATGATTTATTAATGGAGTTTGCATGACATTTCCCTGCACTGCCTGCAGAAAGGCATCACGACATCATTGTAAACTCATCAGCGCTTCATGGAGAAAAACAACGGGATGCTGAAACTGCATCTCGATGGAAGGGAGGAACGTAGGTGGAGAGTCTTAAAGTATCTCCCAGTGAGGACAAATCCTGCCCCCCAGATTTCCACACAATGAAACACTCTGGTCCAAAGGGCTAACAAGAGACCTCTGCAGCTTTTAAGCCTAATGCTGAGGTTCTGTGGGATTTAAATTCACTGACTTTGTACCTGTCTTTCTATACAGAATTTAGGATGAATTTTATCCATTGCTAATCCCATTGACTTCAAAGGGAATGCTTGCATGAGTGAAGTGGTTGATGTTTATTTAAGTGAGAACTCAAATATGTTTTAAAAAATGAAACAGCTTTGCCATTTAGCTTCTAGGGTTAATGCTGCTTTGATTCTGTTTCTCAGAAAGTTTAATTTTTAATTTTTCTGTAATCTGAGTAATTATCTCTTGACAAGTCCTCAATTTTTGGACAACAGTCAAGCAGAAAGACTTCATATTGTTCAGAATTCACTTAAAAGTGAAATATGGTGCAATCCAGTCTGGACTCAATCAGAGAGACCCACAGACAAAACATATGTTGTTTGGTTTGTTTTTTTAAAAGCACAGCTTAAATGTGGAGAAAACAGTATGGTGAGATTTTAATCAATGCAATAGGGTTTGAAATTGTGGAAAGAGAAGATGTATAAATGTGTTCCTGCCTGTTTTTCCTTGTCACTGTTAATTTCAAGGACATCTCTAGTTGTAACTTCATCCTCTACTTATCAAAATGTTTCTCAAGAGAGTTTCTTTTACAATAATGGCAACTCCTCATAAATTGGTATGTCAAGTCTTTGGTGTTTCTTCTCTTCTGGTAAGTTCAACGTTTCCTGTTTTTCCAAGATCCTCATGTTTGTTGATTTGTACATTATTGCTGTTTGATTGCAGTGTCATACTCATCATGTCCAGTCAGCACCTTTTTCCAAAATAACTATCAATTCCAAGAAGTCAGACCTGTCACCTTGCACAAACCAAGTAGCAACCACCTCTGTAACTGAGAGGGCTGTTCACTAAGTAAAATCATCTCCAGGCTTGTCCACAGGTAAACAGACAGTGTAGGGATGTTACATTGTTCAGAAAAATGTCCTGGAAATTCTGACCACTCCTAAGTGGAAGAGACATGAAGCTGTGCCATTATAAAATTCAGGTGAAGTGCACAAAACTACAGGTATAAAAAACCCCTTCCCCTCTAGAGAAGAACATCTTTCACCATCTATGGATTACCATTTTTTTAAGACAAGTGGGCAAGAAGATAAATCAAGCTGCAGAGTTTATCTGATGAATGCTGTCTTCATATGAGGTCCTGTTTGGTCTTTATCTCTTAAGCAGAGAGTGACTTCAATTGCAGTTAATATAAAGATTTATTAACCTGAGAAGTAAATATTGACCAAGGTGAAGCCAAGGTCAATGTTTACCTAGAGGACTAATAAATCTTTGTATTAACCTAAATATGGAAGCTGGTGAGCCATATTTTAATCTCAAATAGGTAACTACCCTAAATTAGTCACAGTAAGATCAAGGTATTTACACCTAATGTGTTCTATATACAAACTGTTGTAAAATACATTATGTATGAATTTATCAGAAAGACATGAATTAGTTTTTTTTCCAAAGGATAACTGGTTATTTCTTCACATAAGAAAATCTAAAGAATAAATAACAGCAGATGGCTAGAATTTTTTTTTTTTCTTGAAGATGAACAGTGACTTAAGCAAATACAGGTACAGAAGAAGGCTTTGTTTTATTTTACAATCTGATTTGTAAATATTATAAATTATTGTGGAGAATAAAGGAACCTGATTTGGCATCACTGATTTCAAGAAATCACAGCTTTTCACCTTCTTGATTTCAGCAACACTAGTGCCAGCCCCTTCATTAGAAAATGAGAGCCACCTGTTCAGGGTAAAACAGGTAAAATATTCATCAACTCTGTTAGCCTGCCTTTCTCCAGTCCCTCTTGAAATAATTGCAGTGTTATAGAGGTTGAGTGCTTTTGTCCTTATAACATTTAAATTCAAATCCGCACAGCTGTGCTGTTTTATTGGTCCTAGTAGATTTAGCTGTTTAGCTTATTTCATAGACATTACTGGGCCTTTAACTCGTAAGAATGCCAAGAAATCACCAGTCCTTTGGACCTACCTCAAATATTCTCCTGTAGCCTAGTCTCTATGTGCCTTAGAAGAATATCACCTTTATAAACCTCTCAGGATGCTTCATGAGTTTTGACAGAATTAGTGTAAGTGCTTTTCTCTTTTGTTATCTCTTTAATAGATTTTTTTTTCCTGGGTTCTCTGTCTCAGTTGTCTGGTTGAAATGCTGCTTTCTCTATTCTCAGGAACAAAGAAATGGCTCCTGTTTAACTTAATCAAATACTCTGGTCTCTTTCTGATAGAAAGAATAGTGGCCAATTTACCTCTAGCACTATTAAATCCCCAACAGTTTTCCTGTGTTTGATTTCTGTATGTGCTTTCAGTACAGCCTTTTTTCCCCTACCCATTTTCCTTTGTCTCCCTCTCTTTAAGAAGACTGACACAAAGGAATATCTTACTCATAACATATTTTTGTTGCAAAATTTAGTACTGTTTCATTAATTTAATTCTTGACATTTATTTGCAATTACATTAATTCTACCTTCTGCACACATGAGTTTTCAGTAAATGAAAGTATTGCTGCTCCAAGTATCAGGTCTTTGTGTCTTTGCTTTGCTTAGCCTTTGTGCAGCAGAAATCTTGTTGGCTGTAATGGGAAAGCAAAGTATTACTGACTTTAACAGTCTTGCCTGTGTGAGAAATGAGTCTCGAGTTTTGTCTGTTAGTAAATGCGTTCTGGATCATATTTCACAATCAGACCTTCATACAGTCTCTGCTAACATTAGGTTTCTAGGCTCAATTTTTTAGTCGCACTTCCCATTCATCACACGAATAACTGATCCTAGAAAATGAATCTGTGTTGGATGAAACAATAAAACGAGCATCCAGTCTCTGCTGCTCACTTTTCTCATGCAAGTGGACCCCTCGAAATCAATAGAATCATTCAGGGGAGTCAGACAAGCAAGAGCTAACTCAAAACAGGTACTCTGTGCTGCCCAGGAACAAAATGCTTCTGTCTTCTCTGCCTCTATGAAATATAGGTGCCCCAGGTTGTATCAAAATTACAAAAGGAAACTAATTTTAAAAAATTGTGTTAAAAAGTCTGTTTGTTTAAACACTGATGGCTGGCTTTTGCATGCAAAGAGCGCGGTTTGGCAGATGAGCAAAAATGCTATTGTCAGGAAATGTTAAGTGACTTTTTAAGGAAGTGTGCAACTGTAAGTAATGTACAGTTGAAGCTCTTCTAAGTTGTTTGGAACAGCAAATGCATCCTCTAAATTGCTCTTTTTAAAAATGTGTTAAGGCAGAAGGCTGGAGATGCCTTAGAGTGATACTACAAAATGGTTCTGCTGTTTAATTAATTTGTTTTCACTCTGCATTCCTTTTTGTATCCAGTGTTTTCAAATGTGCTTCAGAGGGACAAAATGTTGTCCAGTTTTTGTGAGACTGCTGCTGATACAGCCATTTTTAACCAAAAGTGGAAAAATATTCACAAAAAGGGAATCTGGTATTTACGGCTGTGAATGGTGGAAACTCAGGTTGCCAGGGCTGTGTTTCAGGAAAAGAAACACTCCTTGGGGTCCAGTCAAAATACCTCAGATGTCTACGTGCTTGTCAGAAACTTCTTGTGAAGAAATGTAACCTGAGATTTACTTGCTTATATATTTTAAAATAACTAATGTATCCAGATCTCTCAATATGTATTCACAGTTAACATTCAAAGAGAAAAAGAGATTAGTTTTGTTCATGTAATTGATGGAATACAAATTGTTCTTACAGGATTGATGGAATACAAGTTGCACTACATACTACATTTCCGTGGCAATGAAACTTGGTCAGATTGATGCTGTTTTATCTCTTAAGACCTGAATCTGCAGTTATTTTTAGATAGTTCTCTTAAGCGTGGACTGCTCCCATCAGTAAAGCTATATACAGGCTGCTCTAGTTTTACTGTATTAATCACGCTGATCTAAACATCTACAAATTGCTTTCTAATTTCTACTATATCATGATAATTAGAAGCTTTACAAATACTATTGGGAAGTGAAAAGCCTGGCTAAAGCATTAGTTAAAACTTTAAGTTATGTCACTGCCAATAAGTGGTCATTAAGGGCACGTGAGGGCAACCAGTGTTTTTGTAGAATCAGATTCATAGGGGTTGGTCTCTAAAGGAGATGTTTTT
Organism: Pterocles orientalis; assembly: GCA_011057875.1. NCBI lineage: Eukaryota > Metazoa > Chordata > Aves > Pterocliformes > Pteroclidae > Pterocles > Pterocles orientalis. Next base: position 28,974 of record WKFP01014891.1, on the reverse strand, counting down.
CATTTTTATTTCATTAACTTACGAGGCACTGAAACAGCTGTCAGGATAGTGAAGATTTTTTATATCAACAGTACATTATGAATGCAGAGCTTTTAAACATTAAACTTTTTTTATCAATGGTGGAGGATAATCCTTGATTGTGGAGAAGTATTGCAACAGTATTGATGGTTTAGGAGAATGTTCACTACATTTTAATGGGGAAAAGAGGAGTTAGTAGCTTTCTCTAGTGTGCCAATTTTCCTGCAACATAAGAAAATAATTTCTTCAAATATACTAAAGGAGCAGAATACTATTTCTTCACACATTACAAATCTTCATACTTACCAGGAGGTTACTACTAATTTTCAACACATGCTATGAAAAGATAGTGGTTTTAAGCCTGTTTAATGTGATTTTTTTTTCTTTTAGTATGTCATGCATCGTCAAAATGGAAGTAACTCTTTCTGAGGAGCTTGGTTTTTTGTCTGTGACCTGCAAAGTGTAATATTTGCTTAAAAAGAAGTATTACTGCTAAAATAGAGTCCCAGAAGAACACTTCAAAATGGAAATAGTTAATTAAACAAACCTCAGAGTAGGTGAAACTTGTTAATTTCACTCACCTCCTTATTCCCATATCACATTGCCACCCTAATTAATTTAATCTTCACTGAAAATGAAGTATAAACTCTTGTTTGGGAAGTAATAATCACAGCATGTAACAGGCTGAAATACTGTTCTTAGTCAACACCAGCTGTTTGGCTTGAGGTAGTTTGTGGTGTTGAAAAAGCATTTAAATTATACAGCAGTGGTCGACATTTAATGGAATATCTGTTTCCACTCAGTAGAAACTTCTCTGTTGAATCTCAATGTGAAACAGAGAAAAAGACAGACTCTCACCTTTTTTTTTGTCAAATTTCAGCATGAAGTAGATTAAAGAATATGTGGTTAGTTATAAAGCCCAATAATGTAAGGAAAAAATAGTATCCTTCCTGCACATGCAGTAAACTAGATTCTGAACACAATTACTTTTGTAAGGTAAACTACAGAATAAATAGAAGTTAGTGGTAGATTTGTCCAACGAAGTGACTTAGCATGTCTTGTGATACCCTCAGTATGCAGCATGGAATAGCTTTTTCTGTTTCCTTTCTCCAAAACTATTTTCATCTCAAGAACTAAAGAGTTAATGGAATGGAAAATTCAGGCAACTTCATGCTCCTGATTTATGCATGACAAGAGAAACAGTTCCTGTCGAATTCTATGATAAAACACTTTCCTTCTATCACAATCAAGTTCTTTGCAGTTTTTTTGCTTTTTTGGGGGGTTGGGGGGTCGATGTTACCTGTCACAGGTTAGACAGGACACAAGTGCTTATGAGCTAGTACAGGGTTCTGCTGGCACAGGTACATAGATCACAATGTCTAATCCTCTAATACAGATGCAGTTTTACTAGCCCAATTTTGCTTTTTTTTTAACCAGAATAGTCTGTGGAAAGCAATCCTGTAGCTGTGTGGTGCACATGCACAGCCGTAGCACTTTACCAGTACAATATACCACTCAGCCTATTTTGGTAGCATCTTCCTAGTATAGACAGGACAAAAATATCTACCATAGCATGGCCAATGTAAGGGCAAGCAGCTCAAGCAGGTATAAGTCACGCATCGTACAGAGCTATTTGTACATGCAAACCCTGACCTGCAGTGTGTTATTTGCAGCCTTCCACCAGATATCTACATTTGACCCTTCAAGGTCAACAGCAGTGTCTGACTACCAGAACCTAGTTGTCATCTCCTTTCATTATCACAGGATTTTCTTGGGCCTTTTTCTATTCTTCATATTCACAATGCTAAGCTTCCATACTAATTAAATGTCAACATTCACTAGTCTGAGACTATGTTATCCAATAAATACCTGCCTGAAGCCAACTACATGAAGGATGGAACTTGCATGACTTTTAATACAAATTATTTGTTCACAATGTTTGATTAAATTAATCAGTGGCAGAATAAATGGGAGATGTAACCATGGCTGAAAAGGATTTGAAAAAGTATTAATGCTGCCGTTGTAACTCATCTCTCCACTTTGCCTCCGAGAGCTGTCATTTCGGGGGTCTCAACCTTCCTCTGGGCCAGAGCTGGGTTGCTTGCCTGTATGCACAACAAAACAGTTAAACACAGTAGGCTGCTTCACACAAATATAGTCTTGTTTAGATCTGGTTGTTGGTTGTTCTGGTTTTGGGGTTTGGATTTTTGTTTGTTTTTTTTTTCTCTTCTAGGTGTCTTATTTTCAGTTCAGAGTTTTTTACTAATAGAAAGTAGAAAAAGCAGAATCCTGATGGGAAATCTAACAATACATAGCCCTTTTCTCTGACTTGGTTTGACAGTTTTAGCCACTGGCTGTAACCGGTGAAGCTCCCACGGGCAGATATTATTATCCTAATTCCTGAGACAAGGAAGCTGAGTCATGGGAGGGGAGGGGAGGCTGGCCGACCGCCCGAGACCGCGCAGAGAGGCCTACTTCCAGGGAAGCCCCACACTCGGGCTGGCTTTAATCCGCAGGGATAAAAAGCACCTTTTGGCTGATCAGAATTAGTGCTTGCTCTGCAGGGCCCGCAGGAGCCCCAGGCCCCTCTTTCCGCCACCCTGCAGCCGGCCACGCTTCCCTGTGGTGCAGCGAGTCCGATTCTGCAACGCGCCCGATCGCTCTCCCGCAGTGGGAATTAATGGCTCGGGGCTGGCTCCAGCACAGCAGAAATGATATTTTCCCCAACAGTGCTGCAGATGGAGCTCCAAGCAACTGTCAAAAGCACGCGGACTTCTACCTCCTCCTCACTGGAGGCAGGTTAGAGGCTGCGACCTAAAAGCAGAGAGCTCGGTGGTGTTTTCCCCAACCTCTGCGCAATCCAGCCCCTCTGCCAGCATGTTTTCATCTCAGCAGCTGTCTAGATTGTCACAGGGATGGTGAGCTGAGAGTGGGCTGCAGCACTTGAGGTCTTATCTCCTCCCCAGGCCCTTTGGGATTTCTCACCCTCCACAGCGAGATGCCTTAGTTTCATCAGGATTTGCTGGGGTTTCTGGGAGAAGCAGCCCCATCTGCTGCCCCATCAGCCCCCCAAAGCACGAGGTGAATGGCTTCTGCCGCGTGTGGGACCCTGCAGCGTTCACAGCCCTCAGCCTACTCTGCATCCTAAGCAGGAGAAACTCGTTTAATTGCGTGTTCTTGCCTTTTCTTCAGGGGATCAGGGAAGGACGAGGTAGCCCCAAGGAAGAACGGTGCTTACAAGTTCAGTGCTGTTTGTGGGTCTGGCTGACAACCCCCCTTGCTCCGGTGCATCATCACCATCCTGCCTGACAGCAAGCTGCTGCCTCCTGCCCTTCCTTCAGCTACAGCAGGGGTGAAGGCGGGGGGGAGGTGGTCGGATCTCATAAACGGTGGTTCAAGAGCCCTCAGAAAGGACCTGGGATTACAAAACAAAATGCCGCAACTGCCAGCACCGCAGCGTTTTAATTACAATTCCACAATATCTGTATCACAAAACCTGGCAATTTTAATGACAAAGTACTGCAATGGCACAAAGCATTTCTAGAACTAATAAAACCTCTGCAGAATATTTCCCTGGAATGTATTAAGATCCAATTTTTACATTCATTAGTAATACCAAATAGCATACGGTAGATGGTTATTTGGAAAAAAAACACTCAATGTAAATTGATTTTGTATTATCAGGAATAATGTGGAGAGAGGCTTTCCCAGCATCTTCAAGCTTCAGCCATTCCACCGTCTGCTGCAGTTTATGCCCTAATCTTGTGAGATTTACATAGCATTTTAATTTTCAGTCTTGCCTGCATTTGCCAGCTGAGGGATTCTTCTTATACTTTACATTAATTCCAAATTCACACCATAACAATAGCAAAAAATGAAGTATGGACAAAAGCAAGAGGCCAAACATGACTCAATTAAAATAATATGTATCACTACTGATCACCTCTGCCTGTCCATCTACATTCCCGCGGCAGTGTCTCTCTCTGCAGCAGCAGCATCCATGAGTAAAGCCAGCTTTCATCCCTCTGCTCCTCCCTCCTCCTGATGCCTTCCTGAGGGATGATGAGGAGGAGAGCGGGCAGGAGCCCCGAAGGGCAGCACTGGGAAAAGCCCGGGACTGAAGCAGAGCTGGGCTGCTGCTGACCCCTGTGCTGGCATATGCTGGGCTGCCCCTCCTGCCTCCCCTCCCACCTCAGTGGGAAGCAGCCACTGGTGCCAGTCGCCGGACCAAGCGCTCAGCACGGCCGGGCAGTGAGCAGCCTTGCGCCAGCGGCCACATTGTCCTCGGACTTGTGCAGAGCTCAGCTGGCTGCCAAAGCTTAACACTTCACATTATTATTAACAGTTAATCCACATAAAAATAAGGCAGGACCAATGACAAAGAACAAAAGCAGACCAGTAATAACCACTCTCTGCAAAGCAAACCCCCTGGGTAAGTGAACTAAAGAGGGCAGGGCTCCCGCACAATTTGCCACCAGCCAGCCACAGGGTTAATAGCAGATCGATCAGGGACAGGCAGTGACGAAGGGGACACTGGAGGCTGAGGCAGGAGGGCTGACCCTGGCTGTCACCTCCGCAGTCTCTGCCATGGCCTGTGGTGCAGCAAATGAGCTGATGTGCAGAAACAGGGTGGGCTTCGGGATGAGGGTCCTACAGGACCTCAGCCCAGGACAGCTGCTGGTAAGCTGGAAAATGGGGCAGGGAGCTGGGGGTCCATTCTCCTCCAAAGCAGTCAACAGGCTGGCAAGCCCCAAATCTGCTCTCTGCAAAGCCTTGCCTGGCCCCAGCTGTCCCGGAGGCCAGGTTTAACGCAGACCACTTGTATTGGTCTCTCCTCTCTTCTGTGCTTTGTGCAGTTACTGGCATTTGCTCAATGTGAGAATAAACCACTGCTGGATGTGGCCAACAGCAGCCCTATGCCCACATGGACGGTGGAAGCCTTGCTGCAAGTGAAGGCTGTGGCACAGACAAGGACAGCAGAGCTGGTGTGTCTGCATGAGAGCAAAAACACGCCCTACATGCTGCAGGCTTGTCCAAATGGGATTTTGCAAGTTGTAATATGAGGCTGGAATTGCAATGCCTGTCCCTGAAACGATAAAGCTTTAGAAGGATCTTACTGTTCTCCTGCATCTGATCTGTGTAGCCAAAGGCAGGTTCCCTCACCCCCAAAATCATTCAAATATGACCCAGAAAGCTTCTCTTGAAAGCAGCTTCAGCAAAGTCTTGACCTTTTATAGAAATGGACAAGACCATGTGTGCAGGACGTGATGTTGTCTTCTGCTCCCCTCTCTTCTTCCAGATAAGTCCTATATGTGCCAGCGTTACCCAGAGCCCATAGCACAAAGAGGCTGCAGTCACCAGAAACCACAGACAGCTTCGTTCAAAGGAGAGCAAGGAAAACCACACAACGTTTACAGTACACACACGTATTTGATCAGGCCGTGCTAGCTGCTCGCAAAGCGCTCCAGCCCAAAGTGTATGGGCTCCATTTAATTTCAATAAAAAACATTTTGGGTAGTCATGGAGGAAAAGAAACACAACTTGCAAGAGCACTTGGTAGTTTCAGAGGAGTAATCACTCATCTGAAACTGGTAACAAAAAAATGCCCTGTAGCCAAGCACATCAAACTTCAGCTTGACTAATTTGTGACTGGTTATCTCTTTGTGAACAGCATGTTGAATCAAATCTGGGGAAAAGTGGGTAATTAATGAATCAGTCAATGACATCAGCTCAGTTAGAGACAAAGCTCAGCACCTTTTTTAGCTTGGGACTGTCATTTGTTGCAAATGATCAAATACACCTTAAAGAAAGAACATTTTTGCTGAAAAATGTACTGAGCCAGGCAGATCCAGAAGCATTTGCAACAGAGCTGGGCCTGGCTGCTTCCCTGGGTTACTGCTGAACCACAGCTTTCCTCTACTGGCATAGCAACACAAGATGACACATCAGGCATTTTAACTGTAAAAGAAATTATTTTCCCCCTCTATTCTTATTGCTGAAACTGCTGGGAGAGGCATTTCCGATTTCCTTCTTCAGTAGCAACTCTGGCCATCATGTAGTTTATCTGACCTTTGGCTACGCCACATCATGAAATCAGACACCGCGAGGAGGGGGACCTGAACAAAGCCTGGAAAGATTAATAAGAGCATTATTTGTGACATGGCACAGGGCCATGAGTCACCGTGCAAGCCAGGCTGCTGCACCTTCTGGCAACAGGAACAGCCCAAGTTTGCATCAAGATCTCTGCTTTAAAAAAAAAAAAAAAAAACTTCTGTTTTTCCTTTACACAAAATCCTGGTCAAACGTGAATGAATGGAAGAAGGAGGAAAAAAAACACAACTGGAGTGGAAGCAAAATATAAAGTTAATATGTGACTTTCATTCAAAAGAGTCTATTCTTTCCATTATTGTTTGGGGCTTTGGGGGATTAACCAATAAAGAAAAAAATTCTGCTAGTTCAGTCTAATGTTAATGTTGGTGTGGTACTTTCATTAGTGCAAAGATTTCCTCACATCCCCCTCTAATACCTTCCACCTTCACAGCCGCAGCATGCTGGGGTGCAAATGCAGCGCTCTATGGCAAATACAACTTCATCTTCTGATGTCATCATGTGCAAATGTCTTGACTTGGAGAACACTAAATTTTGTGCAGGTGAGGTTCAAAGAGCTTGAAGATAAAGAAATACAAGTTATTATTACAGTTCTATACCAATCCCGGATAAGAAGAAGAATTAGATTTCTTTTCTTTGACTGCATTTGACTGTCAGGCTAGAGATCAGCGACATCTTGATTAGGAAACAAGAATGATATGAATCAAGAGATTCAAAATTAATCAAGATTAAGTGAATCATAGCAAATAAAATGTGAATTATATGAGTTGTGCTCTGTGTTAAGGAGCGCCCTGACTGTACCAAGCTCCAGCAGGAAAGCCAAGACCAGGGAGTCTGTGGGTGAGGAGGGGACAGTCCTGCTGGAGACAGGGCAGGCTCTCACAGCATGCCCAACCAGGAGGAGCCCATCAACTTTCTACAGACAACTGTCAGAAGTGTCCTCACCAGCCCTGATCCTTATGGAGGATTTCAGCCATCCAGGCATCTGCTGGAAGGGCAACACAGCATTGAGCAGGCAATCAGGAGCTTCTTACACTGCGCTAATGATAATTTAATCGTGTGTTACACTCTACTGGCCAGTGGTGAATGTGCTAAGAGTATCAGCCTGGGCTTATCTCCTGTCACCAGAATTGAATCCAAGATCTAGAAGGCGGCTGGGAAGGGAAACTACAGAGTTATGACTCTGGATTTCAGAAGACGACATTTCAGTTTACTCAAGGAGTTGCTAAATAAAATCCCCTGGGATGCAACTGTGAAGCTGAAACGTGTGCAGAAGATCTGAACGATTTTTAAAGAGATCTGAGAGTTCAGCAAAAAACAATACTGTTGTGCAAGAAGACAGAATTTCAGAAGACCTGATTGGCTATGGGAGCATCTTCTTGATAAAACCAGACGCAAAAAGGGAGCATACAAGAGATGGATGTGAGGGACAGCACCCATTTCCTGAAAGAACTGGGCAATGTGACTGTGAGACTGCTCTGTGCTGTCTACTCTCTGTGACAACTGCAGTGACTGGGGAAGTCCCCGATGGCTGGAAAAAAGTCTAACATTTCGTCTGTCTTTAAAAAGGCAAGAAAGGAAACTGGGCAACTACTTGCTGATCAGCAGCATCTCGGTCACTAGAAGATCAGGGAGTGTGTTCCTCTTGGGATCCACTTCCAAGGCCATGAAGGACAAGAAGGTATTTGGGAACAGTTAGTACATATTTACTGATGCCAAACTGAACTTGACCAACCAGCCTGCTTTCTAAGATGAAATCACTGAATGTGTGAAGATGAAAGCGCTGGCTGCAATCTCCTCTGACATTAGTAAAGCTTTGACACCATCTCACACAACTTCATCATTTGGAAGCACAGAGTGTGTGGGCTAGAAAGACAGGATGCAAGAAGGACTGAAAACTGGCAGGTCACGTCCCACAGGTCACCAGCAACCAGAGAAGCAGCCAAGGGGTCAGTACTGAGATCCACATTGTTCAATGTCTCCATCACCAGCCTTGATGGTGACACAGTCAGATTTGTTTATGACTCAAACTGTCTGGACTGACAAAGAGCAAAGCTTCAATGCAGAGGCTCCTCCTTTATAAACTTGAGATCTGGGCCAACAGACCCCTCATGAGGTTCAACAAGGAAACATGATCCGTTACAGGCTGGGAAGCACCTTGCTGAAGAGTCATCCTGGTGAAAAGGAGCTGGCGATTACAGAGGGCACAAGGCCAAACGTGAGTCATCAGCATGCTGTCACATGTCACATCCTGGGCTACATTAGGAGGACAGTGGCCAGAAAACTGAGGGAAGTTATCTCCCTCTATTCAGCTTTGCACTCAATTTTTGTGTCCAGCAGTCCAAGAGGGGTGTGGAGAAACTGGAAAGGGTCCAGTGGAAGGTTACTGAGATGCTCACAGGCCTGGAGTGACGTGATAGGGGCTGAGGGAGCTGCGCTTGTTTAGTCTGACCAAGGGGAGGCTTAGGGCTGCTAGAACAGCTGCCCACAGCTCTTTGAAGGGTGGTTATGCACACAAGAGCCAAACTTGTCTTCTTAGTGGTACAGGCTGTAAAAGGGGCCAGTGTCCACAAGCTGAGGGCTGGATAAGAGAAGGCATGTTCACCAGGAGGACAATGTGACCCTGAAACAGGTTGCCCAGAGAAGTTGTGGAACTTCTCCTCCTGGAGATGTTTCAAGATTTAGCGGGACCATGGCTGACCTTGTCTACTGTTGGTGACAGCCCCACTTCAAGCTGGGTGTGGGACGAGATGAACTCTCTTGATTCTACGATTAACTAATTGAAATAATAACTGTATGAAAGGATAACAAAATATGATTACAAACAAGATTATGTGGATTCATTTCCAATTTGCAAGAAGAAGGTAGCTGAACGTGCACTATTTCGTATTTTTGCATTGCACTAGAAGAAACTATGCAGTGATTCCTGAGTAATGTTTTCAAAAGCTCCAAGATCAGGGGAACAGTGAATAACAAGGAGGAAAGATTGTAACCCAGAGAGTCAACTTGATCATTTGCATGGGTACAGTGAAACCATAAGCTTTCCAATGCAGCCAAAATCAAGCTCAGACTTTACAATGATGAAAGATTTACAGCAGAAGTGATGCCACGCTGATCAGCAGAAGTTAGGGAAAAAGAGAGCACAGTGAATTAATTTGGATTTGCAGAGCATATTGCTGCCACGAAAGGAGCTAATACACAAAGATCAGTGCACACCAACACAGATAAAAGGAAATGCCAAGTATGACGCAGTAGGTTACATCACCTCTGACATGGGCCGTCCTGGGCTGTTCCGCTGGCCACCTCCTGAGCAGAATACAAATGAATAGGAGAGAGTCCTAGAGGGTACAAAACGTCTTATGGTGAGAGACTGAAACATTTCAGTATGGTAGCTTTCCAAAGGTGAACATAATGGAGATTTCTGCACTGGTTCAAAGAAAGACAATTCCAAATTTCTCAGTGGTATAGGGGCAAAACTGAGTCTTGCTGCTTCCTAGTGGAAAAGAAAAGAGATTTTAAGGGCACTTTGTTGTGTTTTGTTCCACCTCCTGCACCTAAGTAGAGCCAGTGGGACCTGCAAGCCCATGCCAAGCCCTGCAAATCCCTGCCCCTGTGCTTGGCAAGCAAACTCCAAGTGGGGCTGTGGGCATTGGCAGCAGGGAGATGATCTTCCCTCTGCAGATCTGTTTTGCTGCTCCCGGCAATTTCCTGCCTGGGGCGTCTGCCTGTTCTACCCTTATCCAGCATGGGCTTTGGTTTCTGCATATCCAGAAAAGGAACACAGATTCAGCATCTCTTACAGCCTTCCCAGAAGCTGGAAGATGAAGCTAGATCAGTTGAAACAGGAAACAAGCCACAGTTATGTACACAACATATATACAAACTAAAAAACAGTTGTTAACTATTGAAATAAATTACTGGTGACTGATGAGTGAATGCTATTAAATTGAGGATATGTTTGTCCCAAACCCTGGTGTTTTCTGCAGCTATTAGGCTTGCAATATGACATCCCTGGGTTGGCTAGGCAGGAGGTCAGCTAGATGATCACGCTGGGTCTTTCCGGCCTTAAATTCTGTGGCTCTGTGGAAATTATGTGTCAGAGGGTTTTTTCTCATTGTAGCCAGACGGAAAGCTTGAAATCCACATGGTTACTGACAACTCCCAACTGTCAGTAAAGCTGTTTCACAGAAAGTGTTACATGACTGATGTCTCTACAACTGCACTTTTCCAAACAGATGGGGGGAAAAAAAAAGGCACTGGTCTCAAATCAAATTAGTCATGATGGATTATGCAAAAGAAATTTAACACATGCTCCACATTTTGAGAAAATTCTAAATATAACATCTCCATTGAAAACAAAGTATATGACAGTGCTAAAAATACGTAAATACACAGCTATAAAACTATCTTTACATTACAGAATGAAGACCACTATTAGGGGCTGGAAAAACGACATTTTCTTGATGCAGGAGACCCATGTAAGGGTTGCCACACCTTGTTTAACCTCAGAGATAAGCTCATTTTTGAGATCTCACTGTTTGACTTCTAGAGGTTTGCCTCTATGGAACACAGGGCAAAGATAAAAATGTTTCCATTGTAACTGATGTCATCATTGCATTCAGAAGTAACAAATCCGTGACATTATGGGAAAAAAAATAAAATAACACACAAGAGAAAATGTGATATTTAAATTCTGTTGCAGCTGGAAACATACTGTAATAAAGAATTAATTGCTGAGTCTTGGTCTCCACCCCTCTTCTCCTTCATCATAATTAGGCAGGGTATAATTTTTATTTTACCAAAGTAGTTATACTGGTAAAACACTTACTGCATATGCAATTCTACCCATATAAAGGTATGATGCATTAGTATATGTGATGCCATCACCATTTCAGGAATGAGATACAGCAATGTAAGAATAGCACAGTAGTATACCTACATATCTATCAAACAATTGTGCTGGTTTAAATGGAGCCACGTAGTTAAGGCAACATACTGTGTATGTTCAAATAGGTTCTTGGAAAGTTAGAGTGATATTCTGAAGATATACATCTTTTAAAATTACTTGTAGGAATTAATATTAGTAGAAAAAGCAGTCTCAGAGACAGAATTAGCAGAATAAAAAGGCAGAACTGAGATTTGCACAAACAAAAAAAAGGCAGATTTTTTTCTGAATAATTTCAAATTGCACAGGTAAAACAGGCCCCGAGAAGCATAGCATATAAAGTCTATATAGCAGAGGAATTATTTTCTCAAGAAAATTACATTTTATTTCATTTATAGCTATTTTGATGCTCTAAGTGATAAAAAGCAAATCACACCTCTAGGTTCTTCAGTCTATGCAGAGCCTGCTTTGAAAAAAAAATAATGACAGCTTCCTAATTATTATTTTTAAGTTAATTTTTAAAATAAGAAAATGAATACCCCATGTAATTATCAAAAAGAATTAATATTCTTGCAGGAATGGCAGCCTACCTGATACAGGGCCAGGGAGTTTTCTTTGGTAAGACTGTGGCAGGCAGAAGAGGTATAAAAACCACTGTAGCAGCAGAGATTCAGAACATTAGCACAGGGGACAACTGTGTTGCTCTTGTCAGTGGACACATACAAGATCATCGTACTTGGCTCAGTAAAGACCAGTGTGGCTCTGTGCAAGTGGCAGAAGAGAACATCCATTTCTCTACAAGAAACATCTGGAGTACCACTGCAGGGAAAGGCACTTGCAGTTCCTGCAACAATAGAATTATAACTGGGGGGCACTGAAAAAAATATTAACTAGTGCCTAAGCATCTTCAGTATATTTTAAAAACATTACTTTCGATTCAGTCCTGGCTTATGCCAGCTTGCAGCAGCAGCCAGATAGGGCTTGCTGCCCCAGCAGGCACCCACCCAACTTTGCAGGGACATTTATATGGTAGGAGGTGCTGCCTGGGAATGGTTCAGGCATGTGCTGAGTCAATGTATTTCTCTGGCAGCTTGTACTGCCAGAACAATTATAGTGGCCAAAGAGTTATTTATAACTGTCCTCCCGCAACAGGATTCTTGAGGGAGGGTGTTGGTACAAACACTGCTATTCCATGTACACACACATCTACACACACAGCAGCTGCATCTCTATTTAATGAATGCAGAACACTGTTCTAACACAAGTCCTGGGGTTTTTTCCAAGGAGGTCACTTGTATGGGGGGAAAAGGAATGCAGCTCCAACCACAGTCAGTCCACACCTCATCCAAAAGCCTGGAGGCCTCCCCACAAATAGCCGTAACTTCTTCATGGACTCATCAGAACTGACAGCATGGGTAAGCCTCTGACCATATAAACAAACCCAAATATTAATGTGGCTTCACTCACTTTGGCTTGCCTTAGACTCACCTCCTCTCAGAAAGCAGCCACCATACAGCTTCTGAAACTCATATGAAAATGGGGAAGAAGGAAACTTAGCCTTGAAAAATTTAGGGCTTCAAACTCATCACCCCACAGGAAAGCTGCCCCCATGGGATACAGCTGAGCCTCACTCCCTGCTGGCTGCAGCCCCCTCGCTTGCACATGTGGAACAAGTTACACTATCAGATCATTACTTAACCAATTTAACCAGTAACCTACCACAGATGAAGTATGACCTTCATAGTACTCTTACTTTCTTGTACTCTAGAATATGTACTCTAGAAAAATGAAACGATCTGACAATGCAATGGCAAATGCCTAATCTGCAAAATGCAGTCCTGTGTATGGGGCCTCCGCACAGCAGCATACCTCTGTTATTGTACTGGCTGTGAGCAGGTTGGTGAGGAACAGAAATAGTCCTTAGGCACTCAAGAATTCGTGCCTGCTAGTTTATTTTCTTTGTTTTGCAATTTCAAATGTGAGCGTTCAGCCTGCCTGTCTGCTGCAAGAGGCTCTGCAGCAGAGGAGCCGCTGCTTCCCTGCGCTGAGGGTTTGTACGTTTGCTTTTCTTGGGATTTCCCTCTGCAGGGGAAAAATGTGCGTTTTGCTCTTTGTGTACAGAAAATGTAAAGAAACTGGGAAACAGGACAGCATTGTTTACTAACCCTCTCCACAGGCCAACATAACAGTAAAGAAAGACCGAATGCAAAATCTCCACGATAGAGAAAACAAAGCCTGTCTCTTCCATCTTGAATCTCAGGGTCCTGCCTGGCAGGCGAGATGCTTCGCACATTTAAAGGTGCAAAGCACATAATAGGAGCTATATCATAGGGGAAAATAAATGTCTGCACATATTTCAGAGAAAGTAGGACTGGAAGCAAAAAAAATCCCAAGCACAACCCTTTCTACACTGTTTTTCTTCGATACGCGGATCTGTATATTATGAACTACCACAACAGTAGAAGGAAGTGTTGCAAAAGGGAAACAGGCAACTGATTCCAAAATTGGATTCAAAACCTCTTGCACGCAGCATAGAAATGAGAGACTAGAGAAGTAATCTTTTGTACTGATGGGGCTGAATTAAGAAGCTTTCATTTGTGGCCATTCTATATTTATTTCAGCTACAAAAAACCTGGTTTGGTTTGGGGGTTCAGAGGGGCTGAAAAGATTTCAAAATGCCACTGTGTCAGAGTCTGATGGCTGATTTTCGTTCCAGACAACATGAGGGATATACAGCAGCTATCAAAATGCCAGTATCAAAGAAACAGCAGCGATGTTGCCATTCACAATTATTTTTATTCATGTGCTTTGTTACATTTTCTTAAAAAAATAAAAGAAAAAAAAAAGGAAAAAATCCCTCTCCTTAGTGGTGCTAAAATTAGCAATGCCAAGAATAGATACCAAAATCATCTTTTTTTCCCATTTATTTTGCTCAGATGTCAATGACGCTGTGTCAAGCACAGAAAAGGAGTATATTAGTCTCATACACTGGAAAAACAAGTGTATTACATTGCTGAAATGTCAAGTTTCCCCTATGCATTTGATAATAGATTGTGGATTGTGTGCTCAGTTTCTTGCATCCGTTGTGGCAGCTTGCTGAAGATATGCTCTGCATTCACCAAGAAACCAGCCTGCCCTTTGGACTGAACCATTCCAGCCAACCATGACTTTATCATTAGCCCTTTTAGGTGTGGCCCGGCCTGTCAGATGGTTGTGTATTTAAAAAATAGTTAATACCTTCTTAACAACAGAATCCTTCACCTGATTGATCTTTTTTTTTATTATTATTATTATCCCATAATCTTCCATCATGCACTCGTCCCGCAAAGATTTTTGGCTACCGTAACAGGTGAAAGGTCACACCTGGACATCATCCATCACAGCAGGATTTTCTCTGCATTGCAATTGCCTGGGTGCTTGTTTGTTTTGCAGGCTGCAGTAAGCAGGTAGGCACAACTCCAGTGGGAAGGGTTGCACGCTGTCAGTGCGGGCCCCCAGATGACTTCTATCATAATTTTAAGGCTCTGCATGTCATGAAATGCCCTGACACTAAGCTTCAGTCTGTTTCAAATAATACCAAATGCACATACATAAATCTCATTTGGAGCAGTCCTGCTCCAACACAGGCTGCGACAAGCTCAGGGTATGGAGAGCTACATAACCAGGTACAATTGCCATATTCTAGTTATCATTTAGGGGAAAAAAAAGGACTTGGAGTACCTTTCTTCAACTCACTTTACCAAAAAATGAGATTGAAAAGCACCAGTGATCATACACATCTTCTCTGAAAATTCTGGAGAGGAACTGGCTTCTAGAAATTCTTTTCTTTCAGTGGCAGCCCTGTGAAACCTGTTCATCTTCAAAATCTTACAGCAGTAGTTGGAATGAGCTGTGCTCTAGCTGCCTGGTTTTAGACACACTGCTGCTGCAGGCTAGAAAATAAATGTGGGGTCAGTACCTGAGGGATGGGCGCAGAGAGGGGACCATAAGAGGAGAGGAAGGAGCCTGGATCTATGAGGAGTGACCCACTTAAAGAGCCCCTGGTCACTGCCTCCTTTTCTCCTCTCGCCTTGCCCCCATCTCATGTGGTGTGGGGTGCTGTGCTGGAAAGACAAGCTGAAAAGCAGTGCAGTAGGAAGACAGTAACACACCACCGGGCACTGGAAAGTAGTCAGCATCTCCAGGAACAGGGAGGGCTGAAAGTAGCAGTGGACACAGAAAAGATGCTACCAGCTTGATGAGAGTAAGAACTGCTACAAGAAAATGAGAAAGGAAAGTGGACAAATTAGATGAATAAGTTTTGTGGTGAAAACAGCTGGATGAACATCTCTGAGACTGAGAAAAACCAGAAACAGAATGGAGAGATCATCATCATCTGTCCATGCTTATAATGACGACAGATATAACAGCCCGCCCAAGCCAAGTGTTCCTGTCCTGCTGCAGCACTTTCTCTTCCCAGAACAAAGCTCCTCGGCAGTTGCCTCAAGGCCAACAAATATTGACATCTTTTACTGCTGTCTCCTGTGTTTTTATTTACTGTTCACTATTTCTTTTTTGCTTTTGTATTTTCTTTTCTCCCCATCTTGGTGATGATCAGTAAAGTGCATTACCCACAAAACTGCATTGCCTGAAGACAAGGCTTCGCTGTCTTCCAGCCTCTTTCCCGAGCTGGATCCTCTCAGAGTCTCCTTACCAGCATTTGTCCCTCACTGGGTGTCACGTAAGAAATATCTGTGTTTAACAGTTGGGCCAAAACCATTTCATTGTAGTGTTTCTCTAGCCCGAATGGTCTGTATTTAGCTATGTTCTTTTTTGTGCTAATTTATTCTGTTAAATCCTAATCTATGTGATTTCAGGGTAGTGTCTCTCCCCCTTTACTCCAATAAACTGCCAATGTAGATATTCCTGTCACGCCATAGGGAATATCCCACCAATTACTAATTGTCTGTCAATAGCAGGTATGAGACATATGACACAAATGGTATTATCACCTGATCTCTAAACATCTTCTCTGTATTTTGCAGACCATTGTATGAGAAGCCATGTAAAGTGCCTTGTCCCTGTGGAGCGAAGAGCGGGAAAGAATAACTGGCACCTAAGTACTCCAGAAGTTGAACAAAGGTGTTTTAAAGTTTAAAAAAAAAAAAAAAAAGTTACTGAGTTACTGACATTTCTCCTGAGTAAAGCTTCACAGTTTCACTGCACACTCTGATGGGGTGAATTCCCAGCCTGTCACTAAGCTTGGGATGTAAAAACCCATAGAGTGGGTTACCCACTTGCTCCAGTCCCCAAAGCCAGTGCTGCCCGCCTCCCTTCGTGTCTTCCTAGTAGCTGACCTGCTGGCAGGCTGGCTTGCCAGGCATGCTAAATATATAACCCTCCAAGGACCACAGGACAGCTAGAGAAGGAAACAGATTTTGCAGACGCGCTTTCGTACACGTGCACTCTCTCACTTCCTCCTTCGCCATTAGCAGCCCTTGAGGAGTAAAGGTCTGTGCAAAAAAAATGACAAACGCTTGACTGGAAATCACCTCCTCACCTTTCCTGGGGTTTCTAGAGCATCCTTTCAAGGTCCAGGACCACTCAGCTTTCCACTCTTCCTCTCCAGTCCGCCGGTGCAGGCAGGTCCCTGTGCTGCAGGAAGGCCTGTCCCTTTTAAAGGCAGGGCCTGCTGCCGCTGCGCTGCCTGCCCTCTGCCCACCTCCTCTGCAGACCCGGCAACTGGGACACTTCAGTGGCTCAGCCTGCCAGCCCCACAGCCACACTTTTGGTATCC
>WKFP01014890.1:751238-790108 GCA_011057875.1 Pterocles orientalis | reverse complement strand
TTGGTCAGCAGGTGGGGAGGGGTAGTATCACTGTGTATCACATTGCATCTTTGTATATAGTATTATTTCTAATATTATTGTAGTTTAGTAATTAAATTGTCCTTATCTCAACCCACGAGTCCTCTTTGCCATTTACCTCTTTAGTTCTCTCCCCTATCATTGGGTGGGGGCAGGGACTGTGTGAGCGGGTGTGTGTGGTTAGGCCCCCAGCCAAGGGCCAACCCATCACAGGGGCAAGGGAAATGCAGTCAAATAGCTTTATGTTCAATGTCAGAGAGAGGCCAGTGCAGGGATGCAAAGAAAAGATGGTCATGCTGACAGATGAGGGAAATAGTATTAACAGCAACATGAACGAAACGATGAAGCTACAGGGTCACGGGTACTAGAATTTGAAATTGCTTCGAGTGAGAGCAAGAAACCGCAGAAGACTCAGGTCCAGTACTTAAAAATGAGGAAGAGAAGCAGAGAAGGCTGAGATACTGACAACTTCAGCAGTGAACAGGAGAGGCAAGCTTAGACCCAATTCACAGCTAGCAGCACAGAACTGTTTGAGAGTGGACACCAAGACACGAGGCAGACTGTGCAGGTCCCATAGACTGGCTCTCGTGTATCAAATCTAAGCAGACACCCAGATTTTATTATCTTCCTGGAGACGGAGGAATAGAGAGCAGAAACAGAAAAGCAGCGGCTACACATCTGAACTCTAGGCAGATTCAAGGCAGAAAATCTGACAGAAAGAGAAGGCTCTGCAAAATAACACATTTGTGGTGACCATACTGGTAGCAATACAGTACTTCAATAAAAAGTTGGGAGTAGGAAGTGCAAAGCTGTGAGACATCTTATATGACTGTAAGTGTTTGAGGAATGAACCTGAATAAACTGGAAAGCAAAGCCACATCTCTTGTGTAGTTTATTTATAACAAAATTATAAAACCCCAGTATTTTCCACGGAAAGTTTATGTGCTGAATGGAGAACTTGTACATTAGGCCATCACAGATATCAAAAAAACAAGCAGTGAAAACAGATGTAATATTTATTCCAGTAGCTTAACATTCCTCAAAAAAATCCTAACATGTTTTTATTTTAAACTCTTGTTTAACTCAACCTTGAAAAAAAATGAATGCAAGGAAGGACTCTATGCTAGAGAGTGACCACCCAACCCTTTAGGGAAGAGCTGGCAAAGCTCCTAATTCCATGTTTCTGAAACAGAACAATGTCAATGTCCATGAACGCATTTAGGCCATGTTCATGAAATGTAACTAAAACACACATAGGGATGGGAAAGCATTTTACATTTACAATTCTTAATCTTTTCCTAATGGTGTAAATGCAGAAGCTCTCCTTATTCCCCTGGGAGAATAATCAGGTCTGTGGCAAAGAAAAGAAAACAGCTCCGGCTCTTCTATACACAAATTAGGAACTATTTCTGCACCAGAAACACAATTCCCAACATGTAACCACTGACCTCTTCAGTTTCCACAGTTTCAGCATTAGCATAGTAACATGTCCGGGAGAGTTTGATGGGAGCAGATGCTGTTATGCTACCTTCCACCTGGCTGCTTTTCCAACACATGTAACAGTTTTTACAAAGCCAAGAAAAATCACTAGTGACACACACCCACACCACCTTTGAGTGCCAAGAATAATATTTATGGCTTTTCAAAGCCTCCATCTGTTGGGCATGGATCTAAACTGAAAGGTAAGAAACAACAGAAGTGATTCTTCTTGCACAGATGCTGGCATATATGAAATTTCAGAAGGACAGCTTGACACATCAGAAGTGGGAAATGGGCAGAGCAAAACAAGGTGCTCAAACCCCATTATTTATAAAGAGACAAGAAGGAAAATTTATATACACCTAGAGGACTCTTTGAGGGGCATGGGGAATGAGCTAACGGAAAAGAGAGGAAAAACTAGCCTTGAGAAGAAGTGGATGTGAAGAATTTCAGGAGAGAATAAAACAAGGGAAGCTGAGACTAGGAAGCAGGAAGAAGGCAATAAACTGTAGTCAAGCCTGGGAAAGTGGGAGGTGTTTCCCTAAGTGTGTGTTTAACTGTTTGTCTTTGACAACATCAGCAAAAATTGCAAAGCTCTCTCAGGCTACATACTTCACTAGAGAAGACTAGATGGAGTGGAAACTGATGAACAAATTGCACATATGAGAAGCGAGTACAGAAATTTTCTAGAGAGAAATTATCCAGAGAGAACATCCAAATGCGGATCCTCAAATTTACCAGTTTTAGAATTCACTTCCCACTTGCCACCACCTCTCATAAAGCCTTCCTCTCATACAGCCTTCCTCTTCCAGAACTGTATCCCCAGAGAGTCCTGGAAAAACAGAAAGCTGGCAAGGTATATTAAGCTAATAAAGATAATGGTAGCAAAAAACCCAGGTTACTCTACCAAGTCATCAGCATCACAGGAATTACTAAATCTAGAAGTATGTAAATTGCCAAGGCCAGTAAACTGCAGCAAAAACATATTAAATTACCATGAATCAAAACTGCAAGAGAAGCAAGTCCCAGATGTCTTTTGTTTTTCTTACCAGAAGTTAGATGTAAGCGGGTATTACATAGTTGGAAGCCTGTAGGTTCGCACTTTCTTTGTTTCACAACCCTGGCTGCAGGGTCAGCAGAGACTATCACTTCTCACTTTGCTAGAACAGGCAGAGCTGTCATAAACTGTCAGATGGTTCATATTTTAGAGCCACGTAAAGTGTCCCTCAGTAATCTGATCATACCTTGTGTTCTTAGAATAACTCCCACTGAGGCCGGCCATGGTCACCAGAACCTGACAACAGTTGTGCCTCCTCCGTCAAAACTGCGCATTGGGTTTCATGAAGCTCTAGCCAACGTACCAACAGCAGTGCAGCACTCAAAAGCTCTTTATCCTCCCTGCACCCTTCCCCTTGGAAGCATGGCATGAAAAAAGGAGTAAAGAGACACTCTTATGTTCTTTACCTCTTATTCCTAGCAGATACATTTCCAAAAGGCACCAGTCTAGCTCCCACTCTTGTCTTACACTAAATTGCAAAGTTTGGCATTCAGTAGTTATCCAGGAAGGTGCTGCTAAGGGAATTGAATAAAGCAGCTTTTTGCTCCTCCATTCTACATCTGTGCTCCTTTCTATATAAGAGAGTCTGCCTCTAAGGAAGGGGGAAAAATTCCCACAGCCATAGAAAGCATTTCCCAGTCCTACCTTAAAGTTTCATGCTGGCTTTCTGCTAGTAATGGTATATTACTGCTTCTACGAGAGGCAGATAAAGCGTCTCTTTGAGCCTTGTACGTCCTCGCACACCTGTTGCCAAAGAAAGAAGAACCAAAAGCCTCTCTTCTGTGATGGGTGAGAGCAAAGAACTCAATGATTTCTGCAAAATTCTTCTAGTGGGAAACTCCATGAAAGTATCTGCTTCTTGTTAGGGGTATCTTTTCTGAAAGAGTTGGGGTTGTTCAGCCTGGAGAAGAGAAGGCTCCGGGGAGACTTTAGAGCAGCCTTCCAGTACCTGAAGGGGGCTACAGGAGAGATGGGGAGGCACTCTGTACCAGGGAGTGCAGCGAGAGGACAAGGGGTAACGGGTATAAGCTAAAAGAGGGTAAATTTAGACTAGACATTAGGAAGAAATTTTTCACTATGAGGGTGGTGAGACACTGGCCCAGGTTGCCCAGGGAAGTTGTGGATGCCCCATCCCTGGAGGGGTTCAAGGCCAGGCTGGATGAGGCTTTGAGCAACCTGGGCTAGTGGAGGGTGTCCCTGCCCATGGCAGGGGGGTTGGAACTAAATTATCTTTAAGGTCCCTTCCAACCCAAACCATTCTATGATTCTAACTAGGTCATTTTGTGGCCACATTAACCACAGTTTTGGCACAGCAGAGAGTGCTAATCACTGCCCCAAAGGCCCAAGGATGAGTTTTTACTAAGGTGCAACAGTGTATGCATGCAGCAATTCCTCCCCATCAGCCAAATGGGAAGCTCCAGGATACGCACCTCTTCAACACCCCTCAGCCTTTCATACAGTTTTTCAGTACATAAATTGAATGTGTCCTCCTCAGCTGTGTTTTCCCACATTATCACCTCAGACTGTAGAAATGTAAGATAATCCATCCAATAAGTATTCCTCCATATACACATTAAGGGTTCCAACAGAAACAGAGCACAGATTTGTTCTCCTGCTTCCTAGAGTAAGACTGATGAGAACGTTATAGAAATTGTTTAGATTTAGTCTGTCTGGGAAATTCTACAATTACACCAAAGCAGCTGCATATAATAATGAGAGTGTATCAGATAACACACAAAACAGCCAATAACAATCCTACATGCAAAGGCATGTCAAACTAACAGCTTTCCATGACTTAGAACACCTGAGAATGACAATATTATACAGGTACAAACACACTTTCCTCACTAAGGCCCAGGTTCAGAAAAACACAACCATTGAGGGTGGCACTGAAACTAATGCTTAACTATAATAGCATCCTCCAGCTTCCACGAGTCCAAATTCTACGTTACAGACACAGACATCTGCTAAATTCTTCCTTAGGCCAATAAACATCTTGTCTGCTTGTTTCAATAGCTTCCCATAGCTGTGGGGTATCTAAAAGCAACCCTCAATAGCACTTCAGTGATATTGCCTCAAAAGACAGCAAAACCTGCAGCACCTCTCCTTCTCATTTGGCTGTCACCTGCCCCTGTTGGCACCAATAGTGTACTGTTTGTTGCAGATTTCTGCCCTAAGCACACATGCCCAGATGACAGGCTGACCAAGTACTCAAAGCTTCAAATAACACAGAAATTGGAGCTAAAAGGAGTCTGTGACATCCATTCAGCCACTTGCTCCACGACCAGCACAGAGCCATACAGTTCTCAAGGCACTGGCTTGGTCTGGCCTAGTCTTATGAGGAATTGTGACTGCTTCATTTGACACATAAGACTACACCAGGACCCAGTGCCAACCAACTGACTGAAAGTTATGCAGCAGCTTCAAGGAGAGCAAAAGAACCCAGAGATTGTTCTTGCATTATATGAATAAATGAATACTGATTTCGTAAGTGGAACGGCTGCTACTTCACTGATCTTCAGTTTTTGTCATCATAATTTATCCTGATTACTTTAAACCATCAGGTTATAGCTTCAGCTTAAACGAATGGCTGGCTACTGCTGAAAAGTGTTTGCCTTTTTCCCCTCAGTCTCACCATACAGTTCCACAGGTCAGTTCATCTCTCTAATCTGGCAGAAATCTGTCTCATTTTGCCAGAGTAGTTTGCTATCAGTTTAGCAAGCTAAAATGCATCAGCAAAGAGTCTGCTGGAAACTGAAGTTAGCCTAAAGAGTGAGAACATAGAACCGGAAGCAGAAAGGAGCAAGGAAATGGGAGTGGCAACTCCCTCTTCTGCAGTGAGCTGTTAGGATGTCTCACTGTTTCTGAAGGATATATACTCTTGGTCTCAACACAAAACAGTTTTACACCACCCCAGCACTAGCAAAAATAATTAAAGATGTCATATTCTGTAAAGGCAAAAAGAGAATGTGGACAGAAAAGCCTAGAAGAAATGCAGGCTTCATAACAGGGTAGCTACCCAGGAACTGGTCGGGATAATAGCTGAATTCTGCCAAGCTCATAAAATTTCCTTACAGTGGCTTGTGATATTTTCCCCGCTCCCCCGCTCTGTTACTGCTCCTAACGCTGAAGCAATTCCATTCTATGTTTTTTAAACACCTGTTCCCTGAGTTTACAGTGTAAGTCTGATAGATAGCTGGGCAACCACGATTCAGGCAGTGACAGGAAAGCAGGAACAAGAGGATGACAAAACTATTTAAGCTGCAGGAATACCCAAAAATTCATATGGATCCAGAAGGAAATTTGCCAAATTACTTTCCTCCAATCTTAGCCATAAAGAATCAGACCAGTCATGAACAGCTTAAGTAGAGCTGGCTTTTTTCCCAGGCACAGGAACAGACAACATGACTTCTGAAAGTCCCTCCCAGTGCCAGTTTCTATGATTCTACAACTAAAGACAATACGTAGGAATGCTCATAATCCCCAGGTCAAGGCAACATTGTGCTAAATACCACACATGCACGTGTGTTTCCCTGTAATACTGTCACACTCAGAAACAGGCCTATGTCTACAACACTTGCAGTCAACAACTTGAGTCATTCCTATTGGGTTATCTCCTCAATCACTGGTTATACTCCTGGCACTCCAGTTCCCAGAGTCCAACCTAAACTCCTGAAAAGGGATTTGCAATTACTGTACAAATCACACTAGAGAGGAAAGAAGAGTGATTCTAAAGACATTTTACATGAAAATGTTTCAAAGAAGAGCGTCATTTCCTTTTCAAGAAGCTAGAGACAGAGCAACACCATGCCCATATATGTGCATGCAGTGAGCCTCAGAGAATTTGAAGTGGTACCCAGAAGATGGGTCACAAGTTCAAGGTGACAGCAAGGATGAGCAGCTGCTGGCTGTGCACCCTTCAGCAGCAGGTGTACCCAGGCCCCAGAGGTTTAAGTCAGCTCTGACAGTGACCAACAGACTTAAAAGACCATCTGTCTGGGCACAAACTGCACACAGTCTTCCTAGTTTCGCCGCCCAGATCTTCACCATAGACAATACAGGGTTTGTTATGGATTAGCTAATGAGCAACTGTTTAAACCAACAGACAGTCCTAGCTCTCCTGTGCTCATTATATGGATCCTACATGAATGAGAATACTGCCTTTTCTTTTAGCTGTAATATTGTCTTTTTTCTGATCAAGCGTCTTTCCTTCACTTTGGGGCATGCCTTAAGGCACAAGAACCTGGAAAGGTTATGTTGTCTTGTACTGGTTTTGCTTAACAGGTGTATAGGGATACTTTAGTAAAGCTCCTTTTTTCCTATGCCAGTACTCCACGCAATCTGTATATTGACACTTAGCAGCTGCCTCTACGTATGTGCAGCCCCTTGCTTGAGAAATGTTATTACCCTTCTCTACCCAATGTCTGACTAATCAACAGAAGACAAATTCTGAGAAAGCACTCCTAGTATCTATCCTGGTTTGCTCTTTCCATTTCAGACCTGAGAAAGAAAGAGCCTCTGTGTTCATCAGTCTAATAAACTTACTTGTGTCACAAAAACACAGGTAGTATAAATCATAATACTAACAATTTCGAAAAAAAAACAGCAGACATTTACAGTGGAAAGCCATATTCGGTCACCACCTAATGCTCACTGTTCTCTGTTTCCATAGTACATCTAATCTAGAATCCCCCTTCTCATTCCTTGAGACTCATTTTACAAACACATTCCTTATAGTTTTTTCTGATACATTTTTTGAAGTCCCCAACAACAGCATTTCCATTCCAACTCCTTACAGAAGGGAGATCCCTCAGCACTGAGCACCATGCTATCACAAAGCTTCTGTGATATTCCTATATTCCTTCTGTCAGCTTCCTATATTCCTTCTTTCTCTCCCATTAATCCTAGTCATGCTCACATGTTCCACATAAAATCCCTCTCCCTCCTAAATGTTAACACCCTTCAAATATTTTTAGACTGTTATTCTGTGTGACCCACACACCTTTCAGTCATTGCTCAGCCAAACTATGTATATTTAGCTACTTTAATCTTTCCTCCTAAATCAGTCCCTCCAACTCCCAGAGCTCAGTGTTAAGACTGGTATGCTTGTCACTCTTCTCGGAACTCACTCCATGTTTTTGAGGTCTTTCTGGTAATCTGTTCACAAAAACCTGTCTAGAAGAGAGCTTTACGCATGCTTGTTTCAAAGAAAAAAGAAACACAAGCTAGTGAACACTATTAATTTTCATTTTCCATGTCTGATTTTGTTCCCAGGTTTTGAATTCGATCAAATTTTAAATATAAATGAACATTTTGTATATTTAAGAGCAGATTAGCAACTGAAAATATTTGGATCCGTTTGTGAAAGAATGCGGTGTTTTTAAAAATGTAAAAAACCACTAAAGCTTTTTTAGCAAACTTTTCAGAAAACAACTAGAAATGTGTAAAATTATCCAGAAGCACAGCAGAAGCAAAACAATGACTGGCAACAAGGAAAAAGGCTGACAAATTAAACTGAAAGTGTCCCTCAGGTACAAGGCAGATGAGTAGATACAGCTACAAAGCATAAAGCTGGCTTACTAAGCTAGAAAGCAATTAAACTGTCTATACTGGCAATGCAAAAAAAAAAAAAAAATCAGAACAAGTGCCTTGCTGACAATATAACACTACAAAACAACTCTGCCTTGGAGGATTACTAAATGTTTGAAATTTAAAAATGAAAAAGTCAGAGGAAGAGCCAAAAGGGTAAAGCAATGTTGCTAATGAACGAACTTACAACAACAGCTCTCTGGCTGCAGACATATACAGTGAGAAAAATAAACCTACACCACACACTTGGTTTTAAGCCTGACAGATAAAAATGGGACTAACAAAGCTGCTAAAAATCAAAAGGGACAGGAAAAGGTAATGTGCCCTCTGTTGAAACAACAGAAAAAAGCCCCCCCAAAAAGTAGTCACATTAATTTTGGTAACATGTAATACAAAATAAAACTGATAAAATATTTCTGTTCAGTACTAAGCATGTTAAGGAACGATGCCACAGCCCGTACTATTAACTCTTAACTGCAACAGCAAGCAGTTTCCTGGTTGCATGGCATTTCAAAAGCGATAAATTCCTCAATATTCCAGAAATGCTTGGAACTCATGGAAAAATACTTCTTTTTATGTTTGCATGGAGAAAACACCAGTCAAACTGACATACTGTTTAACGTGAAGAAGGAGATGGAAGGAAAAACTTGATAAACTCCAGCAGAAGTTTAACCTGTTGCAAAGGTTCCAGAAATTTGGCTTCATCTAGTCAACAAAGAACTAGAACCACACAAAAGCCAAGTTGAATGCTGACTCAGTGAAACACAACATTGTTATTGAGCAATACGTACCATCAGAAAAAGAGGACAAGAGGGAACAGTCTGCATCTGTACTGATTGTTCGTGAATCTAAGTTTGTCTTCTAGTGTTTAAAATGGGAAATTCAATTTTGTTAGCAAAAGTGTGACATAAAGGGCTGTTCTGCAGTTCACTACGTCACAATAATGGAATGGACAGGAACCGCAGAAGGATCTCTCTGAGGGATATCACAGCTCAAATCCAAATTTTGCAATTACCAGGGCCAGCCAGTTCAGTGTAAACTGAGCACATTCTCAGCATGTTTCAATTGCTTTGACTGAAACACCATTAGGCAAGATGCTAAACTAGATACAGAAGAAAGCATTTGAAGACTGACACCTTGAAGGCTTTCATATTTGTAACAGCTGCCATGCTCCTCCCTCCCCTCAAGGAGAAGTAGTGTTTATGAACTGAGACAGGCAGTATATGTTTTGTGCTTCTTCGGGTTGGTTTGTTTTACTGTTTTACTTTTAGTGACTTTTTGAGGTCAGGGAAACCATTAACGGATAACACATCCCTTTGAGATTAAGGCAATATTCTGCAAATTTACCTAGTCACTTCAGAACAGTGGTGGGAGGGACCACCTGTGACATGGTAGCTTCCAGCATCAGACTGACCTTTTATGCCAGTTTAATTCATGTTGCAAGCCCAAGTCTCTGCAGTTCACAGCCTGCTACAGGTTTTAACTAGTAACACAGTTAACTACCCTATCACTCAGCCTCTGAGCTCTGGACATCTCTGAAGTATTCCCCATCAGCCATATCATGGCTTTTACTCACAAACATATGGCACCAGCCTGGGAGACAGATGACTGCCCCCAGCTGTCTGCCCCACACTGCTCAGCACAGATACGTCCGAGCTGTTTGTAAACCAGCTGCTAAGCTACGGCCTCCTACAGAACAGCAATCCAACAAACAGCCACCAGTTTTAGCTCCTCTTACATACAAAAGGTGCTCCAAGCCAAATGTTTGAGCAGTGGAAGTGAACACTGGACAGCTAAGGCAGTAGCTCCGTTCTTCCAAGCTCTTACTTCCTCACTTGTAAATCAAGGCCCCAGCAGTGTTTTGTCAAAATAAACATAACTTTTCTAGTTACTATTTTTTATTTCTTTGTCCTCAGTAGTGTTGGGAGACCCTCTCTATTTACCATCTCCATGCAAATCACACAAAGGTACTAAGCTTTTTCCCTCTCCTTTCTCTAGACTAGTACTGAAGGTGCCAGAAGATACTGACACTGACATTGAATTCTGATTGCTTATTCGGTACAAATGCTACAAATTATTTTTCCCATGGAAAAACGTAGTTGGAAAATGTAAGAGCCATATCTGTAAAACTGTACCCACATGGCATTCTAGCAGGCAACATTTATAAAATTATCCTGCAGGACCTTAGTGGTACCAGAAGGCACCAGATCAGTAAGTTAATGGTGACCCAGACTCGCTGCTTCCGTCAACGCAATGATTGGGAGAAAAGATAGCATTCCATATCAGACAAAACAGCTTTTCACGCCTTAAACAGGTGGTAACCAGAGACTGCTGGAGAGAACAATGAGGGCTTGTACCCGGAACAGTACTGTGGCGTGAGCTTATTCAGTCGGGATGCTGCCTCTAGTAGTGGAATACATGTAAGAGGGAAAAAGATAATGAAAGAAAGGAAGGCAGCAAAGGCATCACGACACAGATCGCCAGTGTACAGGAAAGAGCTTGGCTGACTTTTGGGTGAAGTAGGAATCAGGTCCACTGAGGAATCAGTTGCGTCATCTAAAGAGCTGTAAGCAGCAAGACAGCTCTGTAGAGGCTAGGGAACATGAACATGAGGTGTGTGAATAGGTTTCTGTGCAATTTTAAACGCATTCAAACAAAATAGTGCAAGTTCTTCATATTGGCTTGACACACATTAGCTTGTTCAACATGTATGCTGGTAAAAGCTACTTTAAACTGGTAACAGGTTGCCTCACAACAGCTGAGAAGTACATAAACTACATGTAAAAGAGATCCTGGGACCTGGAACATCATGCCAAAAGAGTAGTACCACAAAAGCCACTCCTCAGTGGGAAACAGTGAAATGGTGCTACTTTTGTCAAAGAAAAGGGGCATATACAGTTCTCTGTTAACACCTTGCCCCTGGGTTCAATGAGCTCTGTGCAAGTCAGTCATGGGACAGCTAAACAACTGTCCCCTTGGAGACAGGGCCAGGTCCACATACAGCTTGTCCTGTTCCATGAGCTGCCTCATAACTGTGAAGATGAAATCAGGGACTATATTTATTTTCCCTGCCCAGTCATATCTTTCTGTGGATTCCAGGCTAGATCCCACTTCCTTGGCATAGATTGTGGAGACTAGTAAGCAAAGGAGGGCATAAATCAGTGCCTCGGGTTCTGTCAGGAGCACATTGAACTAACTGTCCACACTGGGAACAGGTGCACTGAAGGCAAGCAGGGACACTGTCCCATTTGGAGTAGTGGGGGAGGGCTTGCAGAAAAGCTGCTCATTTTTTCTCCCAGAGGCTAGCCTAAACTTTTCACTCTGCAAGTGGGTTTTTTACCTTCTGCACCTCACCAGTGCAATTAACTAGATACTTTCCACTAAACACCAGTCTATGCTAGGGCTAAGTCTCCTTGGTTTTTGTAGTCCATTCTACTTTACTTTTACTTTTGTCTCACTCTAATTTATTTCCTGGTCCATTTCACTCATTGCTCCAACACATTTACTCCAAAGCTGAAGTATTTCAGGGACTGTGCAGAACAATTAGTAAATGAAGACAGTCTTAAAACACAACTGTAATTTCTCACCACTATTTTTAAAAGTCACCTGTCATGAAAACTAGATCAGACTTAGAGCAGCAAGGAGCATGTCACTAATCTATGTTTAATCCATGGGGTGGATTTTCAAGTAATATTTTAGTTTGAATAACATTTTAACCATATCACTTCTGAAAGAGGCAGTCCTACCCTAACCTCAACTGTGGCTGTTCATTCCCACTCTCTAAGTACCAGCACAAGGAGCTGTGTGTGCAGCTCAGCAGTGAAACAAAGCGGGGAGCATATCCAGATTAAATTTGTTCCCTTTTTTTCCCCTTTCTGCCTGTGTTAGTTTTAGCTGGATCGGTTCCCTCGTTCCATTGCACAACCTGCCAGCAAAGAGCAGGAATTGA
The DNA here is from genome assembly GCA_011057875.1 of Pterocles orientalis. NCBI lineage: Eukaryota > Metazoa > Chordata > Aves > Pterocliformes > Pteroclidae > Pterocles > Pterocles orientalis. The sequence goes on along the minus strand of WKFP01014890.1, from coordinate 778,016 downwards.
TGTCTACATCAGAATACTTAAACTTGCTCAAGGTGTTCAGCCTTACTTAACATACATACTTTAGAACAGATACAGTACCCAGTAAAAACATCCATTGTAGATAAGGCTGTGTAAACAAGACCCCACCCATGCCCCCACAGTGAGAGCAATCTATTCCCTAGCTCAGGGAACAATGGCCTGATGGGTGGACAGAAATCTGCAGAATGACTTGTTAACTGCTCCACATGAAGCTTCAGGGCATGGTGCTCCCATAATGGGGCCTGCAAAGACACACAGATTCCAATGTAAAAGAACAAAAGAAAGTACTGACTGGGTAGGAAGAGGACTGCCTTCCATAAGGTCCTTGGTGGTGTTCTGAGAAACGGTTTTAACACCTTGGAACTTTCAACCAAATATTGTGCAATCTCAGCCTTTGCTTTGCTTTTTAGACACACAAGTACCAGGTGGCTTCTTCCAATACTGAGCTAGAGAATCCAGCCCAGACCAGCTCTTTTGTGGGCAAAATCAAGACAGAGATTTTAACTGTGGTATAGGTCAAAAATCCAATTAAAAATAATGTCTACCACCTAAAAAGTTGCCTCCTGCTGCAGCTGCAAGCCAGTGTTCCCTGCATTCAGGGCTAAGTATCTAGCTAGTTAGCTGAGAGGAACCCATAGGTGAAAGATATTCATGCCAGGGCTATAAGAAGGCAAACTTTAACAAAAAGGAGCAGCCAGAGAGGTCAATTTTCTTCCCTTCTTAAAATCTGAAAAGTGTAGCTAGCTAACAAACTGTAGATGTTTGCACCCAACCAGCAGAGCTATTTAGGGGTGCAGGTGCTGAACTTCTGGCCTTTAGCACCAGAGATCCAGAGCTTTACTTGTTAGGATAACAAGAATACTGGAGACAGCAGTAAGAGACACCATAAAAGATTAAGTCACACAATAAACCCATTATATGGCATCTACCCAAAGATTAGTTCAGTAGCATGCCCAGCTCTGGGATCTACCTTAATCGATATTCCCTTGAAAAAGACATCTATAATTCTGATCTGTGAATGTTAAAATTTTCACTGATTTTCCTAAATACAACTTGAAGTGACCTACTGCATCAACTCAGGATCATCTAAGAGAACAGAGTTCATTGAGAACATCATTTGGTACACGGCAAGCGGCCTGCACAGGGCAGGCTGCCTGGAGTGTTGTCATGTGCCCTTTCTTTCTCCTTACCATACATCTTGCCTTCGTCTGACAAGATAATCTTCCGCCGTCCACATGGTGGGTAGATGGCTAGCGCTTCCTGGAAGCTCTGCTCAATGTCCGGACTCCACACACCCTCAGCGTCATTGTCAACGGGTTTGTCCAAGGCTTCGCTGCCCCCTGAGTCGTTGCTCCCCTCAGGGGAGGTGGGAGAACTCCACTCGTTGGAGGTAATGGTGCCAGCTAGAAACTCCAAGGTGCCACGCAGAGAAGTAGACTCAGAATCTGTGATGACAAACACATCCCATCTGTCAATGAGAAATCCTCCCCTCTAGGAAAATGAGGAGACACTAAAGAAAAAAAAAGTTTAAACAAAATCTCAGTGTGGAGGGTTTTTACTTCAAGTTTACCTTAAATGGTATCTCAACCACATGCTTGGTATCTATTACTGTTGAGATGAAAACCTTTTCTACAAATCCTTCTGCTTCCATATCTCTTTGGTTCATTAACCTTCTATCACTTCCTGACTCTCCTCAGACACTACATCTTCTTGCCTGTGTTTCTGTCTCCTAATTTCTTTCTCCCTCTGCTGTCATTATCTGTGTAACTGTTATTTAACTTTCTGAAGCATGCACAAAAGGACTCAGTCCATACGAAAGACCATACAAAATAAAGCAGTGATGAATTATCTAGTCATCACTGAGCACTGCGGTTAAAATTTCTTAAGATACTGTTTCACTGGAACAGTTAGTAGTTGGTGTCATTTTTAACACTGACATTTCTTCCTCTCAAGGATCAGATGCACTTCACTTCTAAAAAGCAGTTCCTGGAGCCAGACTGTTTAATGTAATGTGTCCCAAACCTCAGCGGTATATCCTGGCAGGAGCAGAAGGCACCATGAGTAAAAAGATAAAGGCACTAGGTTGCAGGTCAAGAATGCTAGGCACTTATCCCGTTTCTACTGCTCTTCAGAACGACCTTGGGAAAATTCCTTCAGTTCTCTGCACCTCTCTGCCCTCTCATCCTTTACCAGCTTCAGGATATTAGATTTGCTACTGGGCAGGAGCAAACTTGTTTCTCATTGAAAGCAGACAGCTGCTAGCTATTGAAAACTACAATAAATTAGTCTGCTTGTAAATACCTACAGTACAGGCTGAAGTCATGGAGCGGAGCTACTAAAACACTCATTCAGAAAGCAGCTTCAGACCATACAGACACTTCCAGTCAACCATAGAGAAAACAAACAAACAAACAAATAGGTTTCTAAAGACACATATCATTCCCCTGCCTTAATCTCAAAACCGTTCGTTTACCTTTCTGATAGTTTTGTTGTCTGACCTATAAAGACTGTTGACAAGCCACCATTTGAGAATCCAATGGGAGAGCTTAAAACTTCCATTCCTATCACCACATTGGGCCGGATAGCTAGCAAGAAAATCTGAATATGGCTTTTTTTTGCAAGGGTGACAGAATCATCAAACGTGTACTGAACAAGAGAGTAAACAGAGAGCTCTGACATGCCAAGTCAGACTAGCTCAGAAATATCACAGTGATAATGCAAAGCAGGACAGAGGAGAAATTTGGGTATGGTCTATGTCAAAAACTAGCTAGAACAAAATTTGTGCAGTTAAGCCATGCCCTAGCTGGTAAATAGGATAAGCAGGTCCATTCATTCAACTTCAGAAGTTCAAAAATTCAGAGCTCACGGCTCCATAAACTATTCCGAAGTCAACTTAAGAAAACCTTATATCATACACTCCTTTTTAAATCTCTCTTTGGTTTCTTACCGTTTTGGTAAGAAACATGTTTACAAAATCTTCTCCAAGATCATAATGACTAGTTCTTTTTATAAAATCTGAAATTCTTAAGAATTTTATAATTTCAAAAGCTGAAGTTGTAAAAAGACTTGACAACACCAGCTCTCTGAAGCTTTTGCTGCTCTTTAATGACTTTAAACAGCAGCAGATAGCCATTTTACATCTCCATAATCCATCAAAAGCTCAAGAAACAGATAATACTGGGCCTTTGAGTAATTTCTAGACACAGTATACTTCCTACACCACAGTGAAGCACTTTAACAAGTGGTTTACATAGACATTTAGAAAACTCAGTATATGACATTTCCCATGAAAACGTCTGGAACACATGAACTACTGGAATGGCCTACCACTGTCCATCTGTCCATTTCAGCCCCTACATTGGATTACTTCAATCCTCTTGACCCATGCTACATTTTCAGAGCTCTAATGAACATTGGAATAAAGAGTAAAATGGGACATGAAGGGGGCAAAAAGGGGAACTCACACTTGGCCTTTATCACTGGAACAGACATCCCAAGCACACTGTGAATGGCACCAAAGCAGGTAATGTGACTTTAAGAGATCATTAAATGAATGGTGACAGTTCCTCAACAAGTATTATCACCAATATGTCCCTTTCCCTGGAAGATATTCAATAAAAAATTGCATGGGTATTTAAGAGATTGTCCTTCTGGGGAAGAAGCATAGAGGAATAAACTTTCCACAGGGGGGCTTTTACCGTGAAACAGAAGCCATCTGTTCCAGATGTTCTTCTTTTGATATTCCCCACGCATCCCTAGTCCCTGGAGGCTGCCAAGACCTACACTAAGATCTCCACAAACACAAGGTACAGACTAGTTTTACCTTAGGCTGACAGACTGAGAAATTGAGGGGCTCAGAAAGAAGCCTAAGGTGTGACAGCAAGTGTATTTGTAGCACCACCTGCCTTTAGAGCTGCAAGTCTCTTAACAGCCAGCAGGCTCCACATCAAGTGAAATCATACTCTTAACTGTTCAACTACTTGACCCCCAAAGCCATGATCACTCGAAGCTACAACCTCTGTTATCAAGCCAAATCCCCTAGCAATGCATACAAAGTCATCTCCTATGGATTGTACGGCCATCGAAACCATAAAAAAGCACCTACTTTCAATCAATTTATTTTCATCTCCTTAATGTCCATACAGACACAGATGAATACCCAGCAGATGAGTTCAGCATGGCGCTCTTATTTTGGAAACCAAGCAAATGTATCTGAAGCATAACTTCCCTTCCCACCCACCCACTCACCCTGTCCCACATCCAAACCCTAGGAGTTGTTGCCAGATCATTTAATGTTTTACAAGGCTTCACATCTGCATCAAGCGCTTTTGATGACAAAGGAAACGCTAGGTCCTTTCTGATCCAAGCTCCAGAATAAATGGAGGAGAAAACATGCTTTATTCAGTTCAGTATTAACTCCCAAGACTTTCTTCTCCAAACACAAAATAAAAGTTCACTTGTATATTCAGGGAAGTCCACAAAGCAAGTGAGCCTTATCTCACACTGGTCTAAATCAAGGGGGATGTGGAACATAAGAACATCGAGAGAATAAATCATTTTAGTTACTAGATACTTTTTTTTTTTTAATGCTTCTTACTTTTTGTGTCTTGACCAGCAACGTTAAGTCCTATCCCAAGCTACAACTAGGTCAGCAGGCAACAAAATGTATTATCATGGCCAATCCCAACTTTTCTACACCTTGGGGGCTGATTCTGCTTTCCCTTCTTGGCACTAAAGCTGTTCCCGAGAGATGATGAGAAAAGAGGAATTGTACAGACTATAAAATCAAGTATGTTTGGCCATCTCCAGCTGAAAGCTCAGTAATAACCCAGCCACTAATACAAATTGGCTTTCTTTTTGGTAAATTCCAAAAAAACTCCATAGACTGAAATGGCCATGAAAATCCGTTCACTCTATGTCTCTAATTCAGTAAGATGCTGAGGACTTAAATGGCCTGCAAAATTTTCCTAAATTACGTGTGCAATCCCAGGCAATACTCTGCACAGAGGCAATAAACAGTAATTCAGGGAGTCCTGGTCAGATGCTGTCTTGTCTGTGGGTCTCTTCTTTGGCTGAACACTTCAGGCCTTCCATTTCCTGCACTGATGATCTGAAATCCGAAGTCAGTGGTGCCCAACGTGGTCATTTATTAAACTAAGCAAAGCAAGCGTTCTCTAAACTGTAGAGAAGCTGCTGGCTAAACTATGGTAAATGTCTTTATTACTATGGCAAGTTGAAAAACTGTCAGTGGAATTTCTAATTGAAAAAGCAATCTGGCCAATACCAGAGCATTTTTCAGAAACATGCTAGTGTTGAATATGTTATTTATAAGAAAGGTTTGAATAATATTCATTAGTAACTACTTTAACAAAATATGAATGTTTCAGTTAGCATCTAGCTTTCTGTTTGCTTCTGTTTCCCCATTTAATCAGCAGTAAGTATACACATACATCTTGGTAACTTTAATGGTGTTTTGTATTACTGAGTGATCTAACATCACTAAATATTTTAGTACTTGTAAATTATTTTGTTTCTTTTTTTTTTTTTTTTTAAAGTTCTGCCTGTGGAAGAGCTTGTAATCACAAAACTTTCTTCTGATGTGCAGGGAATTTGATTCTGAAATCACTAAACAGACATCCCAGTTCCTAGGCATGCTCAGACAATTCCCTCCCCATCTGAATTTCCTCACTAGGCACAGTTCTTAGGATCAAGAGTCAGAGGATGTTGTCCCATTCTCATAACAGGAAGCTTTGCCAGAGGTCCCAGGCTTGGTGTTTGTTTTATTCAGAGTCCCTCAGTTTGAACTTACTCTTCTTGGCTCTTGTATTTCTGGTATCATACCTTAGAGTTGCTCTTATTCTGATCCCACACTTTTTTTTACTGAGAGATGATTAAATACCTTTCTTTCTGGGGTCCAGTCATGTATTCTCTCCCAGGATCAAAGGTACAAGCCTCTCACAGCACCTCCACCTCTCTGCCACAGTATCTCTACTTCCTTCTTCTGTTTCACTCTGTCCAAATACTTTTTCTTACTCACTCTTGGTCCCTGTTCTTTCTGCCACAGCCCACCTCTTAACAAGTCACTCGCAAAGGCAGGCTTTTGGGTCAGAGCAAAACAAAAGTATGGAGAAAGCACAAAAAACTTTCGGCTCCAGAAGCTTTGGTTTAATTGTTCCGATGCTGGTAATTTGAACACCAACCCTCTTTCCTTTTACACATGGTATCTCATTGAGATTCAGAGATCTTTCAGGGCTAGACAGCTACTAAGAGCCCTTCAGTGAGATCCCATTGAAGGCAGCACATCTTTAACAGACTCTGTAGTCTACCACATCTGCTTTCTAATACCAATCCATCACTCATTACTGCTGGTAACTGCTCCCTCTTAAGTGTTTGTGGCAGCTGCCTAATACAAAGTCATACTTTCCTATGGATATGAAAAATTGCAGCCAGCTGCCTCCAGTTGTCCATTTTCTTAGAGCTGCTCTGTCCAAAAGACTTCCCCCACTCCACGGCCACCCTCTTTCCCTGCTGGAATCAGTATCAAGCACGACACACTAACCGGGGATATCCCTATTCACTCCCCTTCCCAGGCAGGAATGCTTGCCAGCATAGCTGTGTAGAGTCTGATAGTGTGAGTCCACTCCTGCTTCTGAGCTGGCTGGACTCTGAGCAAGTCACTTCATTTTACCAAGGACATTTCTTCATCCTTGGTCTCATTTAATGGAACTGCAAGCTGTGGGGGCAGGGCCTGCTTACCATCACAGGTATTCCTTGATGTCACTGTAATGCATATAAAAACAAACGGTTGCAACATTCACTACCCTGAGCCACGCCACTGCTACTTTAGAGGATCTGAACCAGAACATTCTTATATCTGATCAGCAGTCAAACAGAGAATTTCAAAAAAGAGTTAGTTCAGACAGAAGAGAAGATGTCCTGCTGCTCAAACTATAACTTTAGAGTAGTTTATAACCATAAGAAAACCTGGAAACAGCAACAACCAGTCTGTCACTTCCATCCAGAACACGCTAACAAATGAGCTTACACAATGCAGTCACAAAAGGAGATCTGGGTTTAGGAAAGCAACAATTTGGAATACTATGAAATCTATTGTGCAAGGTATGATGGAAGATAGCATTCAAACTTACCAGAGGAAGAAGGCGGGGAAATTCTACAGGACACTACAATAATAGCTCAGTTCCTCTGAAAGAGAAGAATGAGTGCAATCAGTAGATGAGCAGCTCCAAGGGGGTGCAACTCAAAGACTGCAGGAAAAAAATGTACTGGAAAGGGAAAAGGTGGGAAAGCAGCTATTCAGCAATAACTAAGATCTGTTAAACCTTGCAGGCAGAAGAGGATAGAAATAATTAACATGTTCACAGGGTCTCGACAAACAAAGATGCAACTGCAGTAAGACCAGCAAGCACTGACCTGTATCTAGGAAGGTACCTGCCAACAACCAGTTGCTCTCACAGGCTCCTCAAGAGCTGCACTCCAGTCACTGAACCAGCCTGGAGCCAGAGCCACTCAGCTTCAGCAGAAGATCCAGTGACAGTGGAGATGGGTGTGTGCAGTTCACCCAGCTTTTTGAGGGGACTCCACAACAATTTAGCCAAGTGGTGAGACTGGCTACAATCTCACCTTTTGCAATCCCTGAGAAATGCTGGCTATTCCCTGCAAACACCCCCTCTCCACGCAGGACACCAGAGTAATGCTGCCTAATCCTGTGAATAAAACCAGTTAAGGTGTTACTTGCTGTAGGTAAAGCAAAAGCTCTTAACAGGTAGCAGCACCAGTCAAGGAAGAAAGAAGAACTGAGATTTCCCTCTGTGTATCGGGCAAGGTAATATAATCATCACATCTACAGGCTGCACTGTGAGATGGTCTCCGTCTCACCACTGAGTAAGACCAGTTTACAAAGGAACAAGCACTACCAGCCTCAGGTCATATCCAACATAAGCTTGGGCTCCCGCTGAATGCTTATCGCACAGCTTAGCACAAAATCAAGCTTGGTTTGCTCGCTACAATGAAAGTGCCTGCAGCAGCTGCTGTTCAAAAGGCACTTGACTTCCTGAGCAAAGCAAAACAACACTCTTAAATTATTGCTGTAGCTGAGATCTGGCTGGAACAGAGAGAGGATGCAGTGTCCAGCACAGTGACATAAATCTAAACAAGGAGAGAGGAGAACTTTTGTCAGTGCAGCCCTGGATAATGCAGTCAAACAGGATGTGATGAGATAGGGCTGTGTGAGGCCTTGCATACCATCCAAACAGTTACATTTGTAATAAAGGAAACAGAACACAAAGCCTTGCTGCTGTAAGTAGGGAAGGAAAAAAAAAAAAAAAAAAAAAAAAACAAACAACAGCCCAACCCAACAACAACAACAAAACCCACAGGCTGGTTCTGGTCCCACTAGTCTAGCAGTGGCCAACTTGAAGATTGATCCTGAGCCACAGACAACTCATGCACAGCTCCCATGCAGTGGCCACCAGCCTCAGAATGACAAAATGACTACTGCATGATTTACATCTCATCTGAGAGAGAAAAATAAGCCAGTAAGGACAGCAGAGATTGACACTGCCAGGTTGCCCTGGAATTTAGCCACACACTGGGCTGGCTCCAGACCTCAAAGGAACAGTGTAATTCCTGGGGAGTCACTGTTATCTCCCACGCAGGAACTGTTCCCAGAGCTCCTATTCCCCCCAACTTTCCAAGATACATGGCATGTGTTTCAAAGCTTCCCAAACAGATGAAGGTTGTGGCAGGGTGAAAATGGTTAGCCACCCTGGTGCTAGCAGCAGTGGTCACCAGGAGTCATTCTCCCAACAAGCATGGAGCTGGTTAGAAAGCAATGAACCTGGAGGAAGTCCAATAATCACATCCCTTTTCTATTGCAGAATCACCAGGAGTATTAGCTAACATGTTTAAATCACAACTGTCCCTTCAAGCATAGACAAGGGTAGACATCAACTGATTAAAACTACTTGGGTCTTACCAAACTAAGCTAGAGAAAGAAATAAATCATGTTTAGCATTTTCCTGCAGAATTTTGTTTACTTAATAATTAAAGGATACGGACACCTCAATAGCAACCTAAAAAAGCCTTGCTCCTAAACCCACTGAAAATCAGTTGTCCTGAAAATCTCACTGGAAAGCCCCCATTTTCCCTATGGAAAAAACTATAGCACAAAGACCTAAATGAACTACCAGTGACATAATAAGACTGAGGGCAAAATCCAGACAAGAATTTCAAGACAAGAAAAGGTCAACTTTCAAAGTGATTTGCAATTGCAAGTGGTATAACTTCAGAGGGGCTCATGTTTAACACTGTCTGGAAATCACGCATCTTTTGAGTCTTTCCTGACAAGTAACACAAAATTGAGAGACTCATAAAGCCCATTTTATATCTAAATTAAATTATTTTTTTCCTAATCCTGCATCTTGTTCATGATGTCTCTCAACCTCTTGTCTAGGACTCAAGGGTAAATGTCCCAAGAAAACGCACAACTGTGGCATACTTACGCTAATGCCAGAATTTCACATGAACTCAGGCAGGAGATAGATGTTTGCAAATCTCATCCATAGCAGTGAAGATGTTTAGCTCCAGAACTATTAGCCAGTCTCCAAGAAAAGAAATACCTGAACCTGGGCTAAGTGACTTAGAATAGACAGAAGCACTGACCGTTCAACCCACGAACACAGTTATATTTCTGCATCTGCCGTACTTACAGGTAGTCTGTGTTGCAGGCGTAACATTTCCAGCCAGGGCTAAGCCCTTTAGTAACGCCCCAAGACAAAAGCAAACCACAAACAGGCAGAACAGGTAAATAAAATGGGACTGCAATTCAGTCAACCCATTAAGCACGTGCCTTGATTTCAGTAGTAGCTAGACGGGAACTTAAAGGTGTTTGAGACTTTTGATGGACCAATGCCTAAGGAAAGAAAAACCAAGAAACATCTGCATCATATGAATGTACCCTATGCATGGCTACCAACCAAGCTGCACTCTATTGGAACATTCAGAAACCACCTCAGCTCAGTTTCGGAGTACATGTTCCACCTGGAACACGCATTCAAGTGAACATCCAGTGCTTACAGCTAAAATGACCACTTCTTGAGGGCTAACACTGAGCAAAGTCCACCAGATTTGTTTTTCTGTAAAAGAGTCTGAAATTTCCCAGCAGACAAACAGATGCCAGCCATTTCAGCCAGACATCAGTTCTCCTACCAGTTTGATACAAGAGACAGCAGAGCCATCCTCAACTCAGACTAGTGTAATTTTGAGCTCAGAACTCTCCCTCTCAATTGTGGCATAAACACACTGTCATTTCCAAACTGCCGAACATATAGGAATTTCACAGAAAGCAAGTGAAAATCATGAGAATGTTTAAGTACAATCCCAACCCTCAAAACTAGGAATGACTAAGCAAAAAAAAGATAAAAATGAAATGCCAAAAACTGGAAAAAACACAGGTTAAACCTGCCACCCAAATATTACAGGAAAGCACAAACCTTCCAATTTATCTCTTTGCCCTTCCAGACCCTTCTCACCAGGAAGGTCAACAGGTTATATACCTTCTGCAGGATTAGTGTGCAGGACAACAAGTGCAGCTAGCCAAGCAAAACCAGATTCTTAAAGGGACACAGCTAACCATAAACTTGACTCAAGTTTTTACAAATAAAACCTGTGATCAAAAACAGTGGAAAAAGATGCTGCTTCTCTATTTTTCAGTTAGCTTACTGGGTGAATAGAAACGGCGATTTACATTGTCTCCCCTGCAGAGTTACTTTCTCGTGTTTGAATCAATCCTTCACAAACAGGGGCAGGGAAATAAATAGTATTTTACTTATTTATTTTTAGAAAGACAAAGAGCAGTGAATGTACTCGAGAAAATCTTCTTATACAAACCTCTCTTTTTCCCTAAGCTGGCAAGATTTTCAAACCAAGAGAACCCCCCTAAATCCTGCTAGTCTGGTGTTGGTGAGTTTTCTTTCAAGGACCTGCTATGGAGAAGTATGATCAGACATGATGAACTTAAGACACACCAGCAAATCCTTCATTTCCATTTCAGTATAGATACGCTCAGTGCTTTCTTGACTTTTCCTCTTTCAGTCAAAGCAGTCCTGCTTACAAGAGATTAGATTTTGCCTGGACATCTGTAATTAATGGTTACCATACTGTTTGAAGGGAGGCACTTTGAGGACTAGGCTAATTTATTTTCACTTTTAGGCTAATTTCTTTTCACTTTAGAATCAGCAAAGCAGATGCTTCGAAGGCTTGTATCCAGGCTCTGAAAAAGCCACTGACACTCATGCCTCAGAAGTACAGCAAAATAAACCACCTACCCTTTGGCAATCATATTCTAACAAAGGTAAGAACAAGGTAATTATAAATCTACAATGGAACAGAAAAACAGAGCCAGTGACTCAGCTAGTAGCACCAGGAACTGGAAAACCTGCCCCTCCCTAGCAGGAAAACGTCTAATTCATATGGTGTTAAAAACAAAGGAGAGCGACTGTATCATCTCCAGAAAAAAACGAGGACCAAGGGGAAGGAAAAACAACACACCACAAAAAAAAAAACCCAAGAACCCAAAACACCACCTCCAAACCCTAAAAAACTCCATCTAATCATTTAGTCTCAGATCTTGTAATGAATTCCATGCATGCAAAATCCTGACTTTTCATAAGGCTCTACAAAAGAACATGTTGGGCATTTATTTAGCACAGTCGTGGGCATAATGCAGAAGTTGGAGAAAGAGACAGGAGCATATACTACTGTAGGTCTTGACAAACTTGATTGCTCTTCAAAGGAGGATGGAATTGCCATGAAGTTAGGGAATTAAAAGAATACAGTGCATGATGTAACAGGTTTAGATTTGGAATAGCATTTGCTACTCTCCAAAGAAACCATAGCTGAAAAATTACTTCAAATTGGCTTTGAAGAATACTGCTCATATTATTAGAAAAATAACTAATGGCTTCAAAACTAAGTGTAATGACATATACTGACGCAACCAGCAGGTATAGGGGACATCTACTGGGTTGCTGTAGAGATCTTTGCCAGTCTAGATTTCTTTGACATCTTAATTTGATATCTAAGACTGAATAAAAGGAAAGTTAATAAAATTTGCAGATGACACAGAATGAAGTTTATAAACACCAGTAGATAGAAACAGCTCAAAGGGATTCAGATACAAAACAAAACAAGAGTGCGTTCAAAACCAAACAAAAGAAGCAAGGTGGACAAAGAAGACTATGTGGAAAAAGTAATACAAAGAAACTGAAGAAATAACAATGAAAAAAACAGAGACGAATCAAGGAAAAAGCCCTGACAGAAGCAGGAGCTAAAGACATGCAAGAGTGAGAACCATGAACAAATGAGAGAGTTGTCTGCAAAGCAAATGCTTCCACAAAGTGACCGATGTATAACTTCTGTCTGCCCATGCTCAGATATCACTTCAGGCAACAAAGAGAAATGAATCAACACCAACAAAGGGAATATCAGATCTCATTCTGCAAAAAGAACACAAGATAAATTGAAGAAAGTGAGGAGCAGAGTATAAAAAATAATAAGGCTAGAATAATAGAGGTCAAAAAACAGTAAACGTTTAGTCTCATTAGTAACTTATAAGAACTTAGAAAGTACAAATACAGAAAGAGAGAATAAGCAAAAATTTCACAGAAATACAAACCAAAGGAAAAACTGTTGCAGTAAAAGAAGAAAACTTTTCTTTTCTGTTAAAGTACACTGATTGGGTGATGGAAAAGTTGCCCAAGAAAATTACTGGAAGATCCATTGCACAGCGTTTACAGGGGGGAAAAAAAACAAACAAACAAACACCCCCCTCCCCCCAAAAAAAAAAACCCCACCAAACAAAAAAACACAACAAATGAACAAAGGACAAATCTGAGCTATAGAGAAAGTATAATCTTTAAAAAAGGTAACAGTGAATTTTTGCTTTCTCAAGATACAGTTGTGGCCAGATAAGACAGAAAATCCTTTCACTATGACAAGAACAACTGTAGATGTGGTCCAAGGAACTGCTTAGGGTGGGAAGGCAATGCTGCTAAGAAAATATCCACGTTCTTCCCCCTCTGCCCACTCCCTAATTATCGCACCCCCTTCTCCAGACACACCAGCATTCATGTGACCACATGATTAACTGGACGGGAGAACAGATGTGGCTGAAAAGTAACTTGCTAAAAGAGAGTGTTCCTTTTCATCCAGATCAGGCCCCTAGTTTGGGTTAGTAAACAGAGTGCCAATACTCATGCCAGCGACAAGTATGGAAATGGGACAGTTTGAGGCTGTGCAGACAGGTAGACAGAGTAGACTACAGGTAGACTGTGTAGACTGGGCCAGCCTAAAGTCTTTGTGGACCCCACCCTTGAGTTATGTTGTGACGGAACCAAGAGCTCAAAGATAGAATTAGAAAGACACATAATACTAAGAAAGGAAAGCTGCGAATGAGTATAACGTACACCACTCCAAACAGAGATGCAAGCAAAATCTATGGAAACTGTACTTTGCAAACTTCTCAAAACTCTACTTGCTGTATTTGAGTTCTGTGAAACAAATATCTGGGTAAGAAAACCAACAATGACTGTGATTTTATTTTAAACCACAAGCAAAATTTGGGGCCATGGAGCCCTTTTTCTCTTCAGAGCTTGGCAGTACTATTTTAATACTGTTTTCCCACAGATCTTCTGTAATACACTAACATTAAAACACTTATCACAGTAATAACCTAAAATACTTCAAAGCTGTCGGTAAAATTAATTTAAAAAATCCAAAAGATGTAGCAGGAACCAAGACAATGGAGACATTCCTAAGACCCATTCTCATGCACATTAATTGCTCCCAAGATCACCTCAGAGAGGATACAAACGATGACCTGATAGTCCAATTTAGAGATGACAGACTTTGTCACATGCTTAAGTTTGAGGCAGCCATCCAGACAAGATTTATGAAAACCCCATAAAGTGACTGCACCCACTGCCTGGTTGCCCTTTCTTCTGCCAGTCCAAGTTCCAAAGAAAACCAGAGTCCCTCAGCACCCAACAGCCCTAATAAAGAAGGCCCTCTCTATTAATTACAGCACAGTCCAGGCTCGCCTCTGTCCTGACAAAAAGCTATTGAGACCAAAAAAGGCTTTAACCGCACAGGTGATAATATAGCACCTTCACCCCAGTCCTAGCACTTGTTACATGCACAGTTTGCTTTCCCCCTTGTTCTGTTCCTCTTGCTCCTGCCCATTACCCTATGCCCTGTCCTACTGCCCACTTGCTTCCGTAGGAGAACACTAAAACTTCTTTCATCTACACAAACAGATGGAGAGACAGGTGAACAAATGCTCCACTCACTTTGCACACAAACAGTGCAATCAAGTCCAGGGGAAGCCAATCCATTTTGAGTAATAGGAAACAAGAAAAAAAAAAAAGACCCAAACCCCAGATCTCCTTCCCTCCCACCCAACCCTTGAAGAATATTTTGCATTGTTTATTTGCAGAACTCAGCTCTTAAGGTTAGAAAGCAACATGAGTGTAACTTCAGGTTAAACAAAACAAAACCCAGAGTAGTTGTGGGTTTTTTTGGCTTTTATTATTTTTACTTATGTGTGACCATTCACCATAAAGTACTTTACAGAAGTCCTTAAAACACATTGAGTTACACTCCTTCCCCCTTCTGCAAAAAAAGCCTCATCTCTAGCATCCCATGGAAGGAATTGTTCAAACTGAATTATCTACATAAAACAAAAGATTACTCGGGAAAGCTTTTTGGTGTTTGGGGTTTTTTTTAATGTAAATCCTTTCCAGAGGCATATCACCAAAACACAACTCTGACTTCAGAATAACTGATCTAGGAAAACAGTATTCCCTCATCTTTTGGTAAATGCCGCGTAACAATCATAATGCCTTCTGACGAATGGATTTCCTTATGATTTTTTGTTTGATTTTTCCTCAAAACATCTTCCTTAATTCCCATTAAAATTTGTTGCAAAAAGTACTGAGCCCCCTCTCCACCCTGCCCAGGAAGATCTCTACGAACGGTACAGAAACATGTTTTTTTTCCACTAGAAGTGCAAGTAGTTTTCAGCCCATGCGACAATCGAGCGAGTTCCCAAAGTCCCAGCGTCGGCAGCCCCTTCCCGACGGGGGAAGCCGCCGGAGCCTCCATTGAGGATGTTCCCACATCTTCCTTTGTACGCTTGTGCCTCCTCTGTCGAACACGACCGGCTCCAAACCCTCCCTTTCACCCTCTTTCCTGCAGACACCCGCGCCCCTTCATCCCGCGCGGAAGCGATCGTGAAATAGCGTGTCCTGACCTGAGCGAGGCAAGAGCGGCTGTTGTTCTGCAGGGGCAGCGGGGACTGGCTTCAATTCCTCCTTCTGCTCCTGGACTTTCTGCCAAAAGAGCAGATGAGGGGTGTTACTGCGCCCCTGCCGCTCGCTCCCGCCCGATCCCCACCCCCGAGTCCGCAGGGGTAGAAGCAGGGGCTTGGACGAGGGGAGAGGGCGGCTAAGCTTCTCGCTCACCCTCGCCATCACCGAGTCGCAGAGAAAGGAAAAAGTTGCCGGGGAACCGCGGCTGCGCTAAGGGCGGCTCCGGAGTGTACCCTCGGGGCTTCCCCTTCCTCAGCTCCCGCAGCGGCGGGGACGGCGCGAACAATACCGAGCTCCTGCCGGGCGGGTGGCCAGGGAGGGGATCGGAGCGGACCTGGGTAGCAGCCAGGGCCGGCGGGAGCTGAGGCACAACCCACACACTCACCTAAGGAGCGCGGAGCGGCCGCGGAACAGCGAGCCCGGCCAGCGGCGGGGAGGGGGCGGCGATGGCCGCGGCCGGGCAGGAGTTTGGGAGGAAAAGGGAGGGGTTTTATTTCCCCTGGAGTCTGAAGAGAGGAAGTGAGGAATGCGAGGAATGGGACTTGGTATGAGAAGAATGCGGCCGAGGAGGGGACTGCCAGCTAACGCAGGGGCTAGGACGGGACTGGCGGGAGGAGGCGAGGGAAGGGCCGAGACGGAGTTGGGAACAAAACCCAGCAGGAGCGGGCGCTCCCCGGCCGGGGGCCGTGCGTGACCGGGACAGAGGAATTGCGGGCAATGGCCGGAAGAGGGGGCCCCTGGGGGCGGGGGAAAGCCGCCCCGCACAGGGGAGAGTGGAGGAAGGAAACTGCGGGCAGACGGGAGGGAGAAGCAAGGGAAGGGGGCGGCGGCGGCGGGAGCAGCCGGGACGCCGCCACCTCGAGGAATCGGCGCGGCGGCGAGGAAGTTGGAGTCCGCGGCCGGGCCCGACCGGCCTCAGCCGGGGGAAGAGCCCTGGAAACGCCGCCGCTTGTCTGGTGCTTTCCCCCGGGCCGGACTCCGGCGCTGCGGGGATTCGGTGGCGGCCCAGCAGCTGCCCACTCCGTCTGCAAGGGCCGAGTACCGAGTGAGGGGGATCCGCTCCTGCGCAACTTGTGTTGTCCCCCCCCGACTCGCCTGGCGCAGGGGCACGGCTTCCTTGGCCTGGGCCCTTCGAGCCAGGTGCGGCCCGCGAACAACCCCTATGGGGACTCCATACTTGCCTTCTCTTCCCCTTTCTCACCTGCAAAGCACATTCCACAGCCCATCACTACATTGACAGCACACTGGAGCTCCAAGCACACTTCTGGCACAAAACTGGCACTGCTGCCAAAGCAGGGAGTCCCAGCTTGGTGGCAATCCTTTATTCTCCTACCACCAGTCAGAGTTGCCTTGGGGCAGGTTAGTTCTAACTGGGTCTCATTGCTGGTCCGGTTCACTATGAAGCTGCTCTTTTCCTATCATACATCCATATAGCCTCAGCTCTCAGCTAACCTTCTCTGTATCACATCTGTTCCCAAACCTCCAACCCTCTTTCCTGACCTGCTGTGCTCACAGCAATCCAGAAGAGGGACACCAGGTTGTTTCGCTGGATGCCTGTTTTATCCCATCTCTCCACACTTTGCAGACACTGCCTCTCTCTTCTTTATAGCAACAAATACACAGTGTATCGTCTCTGCTAAGTCCCAAAGGTCTTTCATGGTCTTTTACTACTTATCTTTTTCACTAGTCACCTGTGGTCCATCTTCGACTACAGTCCTGTTTAATTTTCATTTCTCCTTTGCCCTTGTTACATTTGAAAATCAATCATCATAAGCACGTGACAAAGCAGGACCACAGTTAACTGTAAGTCCTTTTCTCTGCCCATGTACCTTTACCCCCTTTTAATTATTTAAATTAATTTAATAACTTTAATCAATTATTTCATTGAAATTAAAATAATTTAATTACTTGCAAAACATCCCCCAACTTCAAATTCCCTTTTGTGTATCATGAGACCTAGAGAAAACTTTTCTCTTAGGCTGTTGCGCTAAAATGCAGAGTATCATACTAATCAGCATTGCAACATTTTTTCCTAATATTTCCCTGTTTGTCTGCCTCTGTTGCCTCTTGTCGTAAACTCATGTAGAAAATGTTGAGGGAGACATTGCCACATAGCACAAGTGATCCAGACCCAAATAATACCAGGCAAATAAGTAATAATGCTGACTTGAAAAAAGAAGCATATTGGTATAAAGCCCATTACACTGTTTTAAGTGCACACATGCTAGAGAGTTTTAATCACTTCACCTGCAGAAACCATCTGAAGAATCAAAAATTATTTCTTTTCCAAGGTGTATATATATTAGGAAAAAAATGACCCGCAAAAGAATGCCAACACACTGCACTAGAAAATGTTGATACAAGACTGATAGCTGCCCTAGTGCTGGAGAGCCACATCCCCAAAACAACAGCAGCAGTAAAACAGCAAGTTTAGGAAATGTGACTACATCCTATTAGCAGCTCTGGGCAGTGCAGCTACATCAGCATAAACTTTTTAATATCGCTAGCAAGTGACTTTGTCACAGATGCCTGGTGTGCATACAACTGCCTGTGGTAAAGTTATGACCCAGTTGGTTTTGTTTAAACTTCAGTATATTGAAGAAATTGATTAAGAAAAATCTCAGCTTTTGGCAAGAACACAAATCTTTAAAAGTTCATAACTTTCACTTGCAGAGAAAAGGCTGAAAACAGGACCTAAACATGTCCAAGGGCCTCAGGAGCCAGGTGGCAAAACCCATCATCTTCAAAAATTTAGTCTTGGCATTTGGAAGGCCAACTCCACTTCTTTTTTTTTTTTTTTTTTTTTTTTTTAGTTTGGCAGTGCTGAAGATAACTGATAGTGCTAATCCTTTTTAATACACTTTTCTTTGTAAGGCAGTGCAGCAACCACTTTATTTTATGACTACTTAAGAAAAGTTTTCTGATAGAGCTGTAGGAATTGAGAGTATATACAATATAAATAACATGAAGTTACAACATTTAATTATTTAGTGCTTTTTTTGTTATATAAAGACCTATAATTGACTAATTTATTCACTGTTTCTACTAAGCCATATTTAAAAACATGTAATTTAATGAAAAACAAATATATGTTAAAGGTAGCTCACTTCTCATCACATCTGTTCAATGTGAATTCTAGGTCAGGTCTCAAGATTATGTGACTAGTATATCGTTTTGCTCCCATTTCCTGCAGAATCAACATAGCTTAAAAAGAAGGAATTGAAACCTATTCGTTCCTTGGAATCATCACACAAATTGTGTTGGCAGGACTCCAGTCAATTACAGATGGAAACCCACTCAGGAGAATAGAGGGGGTTTGGTGGTGATGTTTAGTTCTTTTCTTTTCTTTACTGGTGGCAATGTGGAAGCAAACTCTTCTGTTTAGAAGAGAAAGCAGAGTGAGTTGGGCAAGCTGATTAGACGTAATTCCCCAACACTATCTGTACTCTATGTGAATAATTTTTATGTGCAGCTTTTGAAATAAAGTAATTTTTCACAGTAAAATAGTAATGCTTTCCCTTTACTAAATACTCAATTCAATTAAGCATTGGAAAAAATAAAACAATCCTTTGTTTTCTTCATAATTTTAAGTTGTTTTGTGGCAGGCAGTGCAATGGTTTGCCTTGTTTGTAAATCTTAATTTAAGCAAAGTAAATGATCACCAATTCCATCCTCTAGAATACGTTCACCCACTTACGTATTCTCTAAATTAAATGTTAAATTACCAGAGTAGGTTGCATTTATAATACTCTTTATCTTAATTAGTTTTGGTGAAGCTAGTTTGCTTTTGAATTTTTCTCTCATTTTGAGACCTAAGAAGTGAACTCCAGCTTCCAGCAGGAAAACAATAATTCCATATAGAACATGTTAAGGGACAGAATGAGAAGACAAAAACTCTATAGACTATACAGTTCAAGAGCTACAAGAGTAACAGTGAGTACAGGGTCTCTGCCTTCTTTCATGGCAGGACTTTCAATTCTTACCACTTCACAGTTGTAGGTGGCTGTTTTCCTTGTTAGTAAGAAAACCCCTAGACCAGCTCTGCTTTTCTGCTTGTCTTCATACCTATATGCTGGGCCCAATCTCTTGGCCCTGGGTTACCTTAAGGATCTGTCTTAGTTCTGGGTTTCAGCTGCAGTAATTCCAAACTGCAGTTATGTACAACAGTTTGACACTGTGGCAGAGAAGATGAGATTTCTGACTGTCAAAGAAGGAATCTCCATATTTCAGTTTCACAAGACTTCACACAAACTCTTAGCTCTTGACCTGTAAATCACGGGGAAGGCTTTGCTTGCCATGTGCACCAGGGACAGGAAACCTAATTCAACGTCAACTGAGAGATTATCAGAGCTGTTAATACCAGCAAGTAGAGGAGCACACTAAGTATAAAATAATTATGCCAACAGTAACAAAACCCCCTGTCCTACTGCTACCAAATTCAGCAGCAAAACTTCAATGAGAATGTCACTGTGCCCTAAAAGAGCAAGAAATTATTCAGTCTTTTGTATTTGTGAGCCAAGGAGCTTATAGCAGCCTAGGAGCTTTTTTATTCTGCTAGAGCTGCCTTAAGGATTCATATGTAACAGTTTAATATGCTTCCTTCTTTAAGATTTCTTTGGGATTTCAAAAGATGTTACATTTGCATGTATGCAACTAATATTACTGTACTAAGAACAAATGCTCAGTAGTATTTCCTGCTCAGTTTTCTCTCTCAACTAAACTTAATTTGGTTCAGGTGGAAATAGTGGAAAAAAAAGAGGTGATAAGCAGCCAGCATGAAGTATAGGGCCTAGACAGCTGTGTCAGTTTCTGATTATCAGAACCACCATATCTCCTCATACTGAGGTTCATACGTCTCCCAGCGGAAACAGGAAAAAACAAGCACTTCAACTTGGTGTTGCCTTGTATTATTTCAGTTCTTGATTCAGAAATACATGGTATTGTATTTCAACAGCAGAACTCATTCAGATGGATGGTAGGAAAATGTACAAGGAACCATCTCAAAAGCCCTAACTGGACTCTGTGAAAAACATGGGGCAGAGAACAAGCTTAAAGAGAGAATCAGCTGGAAACCAAGAACTATACAGGAAGACGTGCTGATGGGGAAAAAGTACTAGAGAGACTAACCTTACTAACCGGACTTCCAAGTGTATGAAAAAAAAACACAACAAAGGAAGGGAATTGAGAATTACAAAGGAAAAGGTAAGTCTTTCCTTAGAGACTAAGAGAGATGAGATAAAAGACAACAGGAAGGTACTGTGGTAGTATCTAGTACAGGAAGAACAAAGAACACCCCCAAGTTACAGCAAAATCCTATTGAAAACTCATTTAGAATTAAGGATTTTTTCAATATATGAATTAGTTTATTTTCATTTAGATATAAAAGTTATAAATACAGTTCATGCAAAACAGCATCTGATAAAAAAGCACTGAATCACTTCATCAGTCTGCATAATTTGACTAAGACCCAGAGGCCCTGACCCTGCAAGGATCATTTGATGTCAGCAAATAGCTTGAAGAGCCACTGTTGACAAGCCTAACTGAAAGGGTGGGTATAAAGGGATGCTACTGTGGCCTTCGGAGCACAGAGAAAAAAATCTCGCATTGGAAATTAGCATTCTACCTTCAGGTCACCCCAAAGTAACATAAGGCAGTTTCTTTCACACAGTCCTAGTCAGAAAAATAATCAGACGGGTAACAAGCTGACTTAGGACATCAGCCAAGAACTAAGTAGAGCACAACTTGAAAACACTGCCAGGTCTCATCAGGCTGGGGACAAGCAGGAAGTACATGAAGGCACAAAAGAGATCCATGATCCAAGTTCTCTTCGCAGTCTGCTCTGCTGCTGAGATCATCTCAAGACAATGGCCCACCAGCTAATGCAGAATGGGCATCTGAAAGATAGGTGAGCTGGAATTCTCAGCGTCAATTCGTAACTGACAGATAAATACAGAGTTGATTACCACCATGTTTTTTTTCCTGGCAATATCAGAAAATGTCTTCACAAAGTTTCATTTTTTTGAAAGAAGAAGTGGTATCTACCACTGCAAAGACTCCAGACACAAAAAACAATAAATCTGTCTCTTTGGAGCTTGAAACACAGTTAGTCTGCTGACAATGACAATAACCAAAGCTGGATAACACCTATTTTTGTCCCAATAGAGGGACAGTTTTCCAGGATCATAATGAATATGCATAACAGCCATGAAACAGGCAAGACAGTAACACTTCTCTACTTCAGTACACAGCAGATGTGTACACTGCAAGGCTTACATGTCACAATGTGCAGCAGTTCACTCCAATGAACCAAGACCATATGAATCAAGAAGTGTTCCGTGCTGTGGTCTATAGTCTCTGTACTGTACATCCGGCATTAAAAATGGAACACTAGGATACATTGCAAAGCCCCATTATACATTTATTACTTTTTTTAAACTTACTGATGCCTTTGAAAACACCTGTAATCTTTTGAGGTAACCCCTTCTTATAGGCAGGTTAAAATTATTTATATAAAATCTACTTGAATATGTCATGACTTCAGATAATCTCACATTAAAAAAAAATGAAGTCACTAACTTATTCCTAAAAATGTAGCATATTCTATAAACAACGGACAAACTAAAAAATATTTGTGATCATTTTATGGTCTAGATTCAATCAACCAGAACACTGCTTTTCAGTTATAGTACTGTATGTTGTTACAACACTACCTTCTGCCAAATTCAGTCAGATTTTATCATCTATTCAGTCTCATTTTTCACATGATTAAGAATAACAGAAACAGGAATGGATATAATGTCACCAACTAAAAAGGGAATGTTTGAGATTTGATCGTTCTTTATGTGATAAATGATTTAGTCCCAAACGGGATTCCAAATAAATTTCCAATTTATTCAGCGAATAAAAGGCAAGCAAACAGCGCTGGGCACGTGCAGCAGAGCCTCTGCTCTACCAAGACACGCGCAAACTACATTTCCTGTTTCCGGTTTTTATCCCTCATGTCCATACATATTCATGAAGAGGTGGGCCTATACAAATGACCTTCAGTGCATGCTCTCTTCACCTTCTAAGAGTTTCTGGGGGTCCCTCGGTGGTTCTGCCCTTCTGTGTTACATATTCATAATAACAGGCGGGTCTATGCAGATAAGTTCCAGTAACACTGTGTAATCAACATTCCAGTAACTTTCCAGACCCTCCCCACAAGCTATTCATACTTTCTTAACACTGTATAATTAACTTTCCAGTAACTTTCCAGACCCTCCACCCAA
The DNA here is from genome assembly GCA_011057875.1 of Pterocles orientalis. Taxonomy (NCBI): domain Eukaryota; kingdom Metazoa; phylum Chordata; class Aves; order Pterocliformes; family Pteroclidae; genus Pterocles; species Pterocles orientalis. The sequence continues at coordinate 755,344 of WKFP01014890.1, read as the reverse complement.
GCTTTTCACACTTAACACTGTGTAATAAACATTAATTTGGCAACCGGACATGAACTATACACGTACCATTCCACTACCCAGGATTATACAAGGACAATCAAAATACTCAAAGGCCACCCTCACAAAGAGGGTGACGTCCCATTATATGGCCTCATTGTTTCATATTGACACAAATCATGTGAACATATTTCACCTTTATTTGGTAATAACACTGTCAAGGGATACGGAGCAATTAGAATAATGAAAGAGAACTGGATTGTCAGTCTTAACAGAGAATCATCCCACAGAATAGGAGAAAAGTATTTTATTAGAGCCAATGTTTCATTCTAGCTCTGTATTTGTTGAACGTTGCCTGTGGTTGCACAGAGCCATAGCCTGAATCCTTCCGTGTCTGACTGTTGTAACAGACAGCAAAATGCTACACCGGTCAAAAGTGAACACATGCCAGTAACTGTCCTCCTTTTCTCTGAATTTATCTGATCAGGAACTCAAGAGTTCCTGATTGGATCAGTAGCACCATGTCCAGGGGCACTGTGGAAGTTCCAAGGTATGAACATTAACCCAATAAATATTTTTCTGATCCTAGCTTCAAGAGGTTCCAATTGGTGGCCTAAATTCCTTAGCTCAATGTTATGCAGCATCTGTTACAAGGATTCTGAAAGCAGAATCAACACTGATGATAAAAATATCACCCATATTCCTTGTTCTTCCACAATGCATAAAGAGACTGCTCAGTCTTGGGACAGTCTCTAAGACAGTCTACTGTCAACTACCATAATGCTCTAAGGCCTGCTATTTGCTTTCTAATAAGCCTGCAGAAGTCTGTCCTCCAGTTCCCTTCTATCTCCAATGTGCTTTTCATTACTCCACCTGGAACTCCTACAACAAGATGCAGGGATGGGAGTGAATTCCATGTTTCAAGTCTGTTGTCGCTCATTCACAGGCCAATTTACTATCAAAGCTGGAGAGTCCAATAGCAAAGGCCTGAAGAGCACAGAGAGGATAATTATAGTCCAGAGTGAACACATCTTCTGCTACACGACCAAACTGCATCACAATGTAGTTAGCTGGGGAGAAAAGAAAGATTCAGAGACAAACAATTTCAGAGTGAAGCAAAGAAAAAACAAACAAACAAACAAACAAACAAATCACCACACTTCCCTGGCACTCCCAAATACATACAGTTCTGGTATCCATCCTTTCTCACAAGAGTGGCCTTGAAATCTGTTCCCTAGAGTGACTGTGTTATTTTAGAGATTACCTTTCTTCTCAGAATCAAAGCTCAAACCTGTCTTTTGCTGGGCTGAAGGTGCTATATTAATGCTTTTCTTTCCTTTCAGAGAGCTTGCATTCGCCCCCTCTTTTGCTGCAGCTATGGGCAGCAGTCTCTGCTCCCACCCCAGAAAAAGGGAAGCCTTATATAATTTTCTTGACAGCTGAGAAGTCCCCAGTAATCCTGAGCTGAATTCCTCCACCCAGTCTCCCTTCTCCAGGAGTGTCCTCTTCCTCCCAAACCTCATGAAATAGATTGGGTTCTCCCTTTTCATATAAGCCCCACACACTCCCCACCAGACTCTTACGGTCATTGTCATGGACAATCTGGAAGTTCTTCACTGAGGCCTGTGTGACTCTCCCATGGAAGTTCAAAACATAAGATTGAGTATCATCATTCCAGACTGGAGCCTTGTTGTGCAACTCAATGAGGTTCTCTAAATTTTTGTTTTGCCATTTTGACAGCAGACTCTCGTGTTCCTGTTGAGGAGAAAGAAATCCATTTATCAGATTTAGAATGTCTCTGCTGTTGAGCTCTGCCTCTCTCATGTGTGCACTGTCACTTGAAGGTCAGTCCCTCTTGAATGAAACGCAATTACAACACTTGAACTCAGTCCCACTGAAAATTTCCTGCAAGTACCAGGAAGATACTTTCATGCATTCCCAGTCCAAGCATTAATTTCCACTCAATAAGCTATCGCCATATTTGTACCCGAACAAGAAAAAAGAGTAGGAGAGAAGGAAGTGTGTGTACAGGAAAGGGAGCAATTCGCAGGCCACAGATGACTAGTATCCTGCTGTCAGGAATCCTTTCTGATTCTCATGAGCTTTCTCTGTTGGATCCAGCTTCCATTTCTAACATTCTAAATTTTGAAACAAAATAAAATAATCTACAATTAACTGCATATTGCCATGGCCCTGGGGTGCTTCAGTAGAAAGTCTGAGGGCGACAGTGGGTTGTAAATATGCCTTAAGTAGGTTACATGTCGTCCTATCAGGTCTAATAAGTGATGCACACTATGAATACCAGAGAAATAAAAAACTAAAAGATACAAAAAGAAGGTAAAACAGAGGAAACGAGCTGTTTCAAATGAGCGGAAGCCAGGAACTAGCAGTCGCGAGATCAGCTGCTTGGAGCCGACCCAGCTCCCGACAGACCGACTGATCGCGAGCAAAGAGGGGTTTTCGGGAGATTCCTTGCTAGGAAGACACTGCAGCCAGCGGCACTTTACAACTCCCGCCGACAGCTCTGTCGCGAGAGACTGACGTCGCACAGCCGTTGCCGGGGCGACCGCAGCCACCACCCCTCCCCCAGTCCTCCACCGGGAGGATGGAGAGCTAGCTGTGCTCCCACAGAGAGCAACACCTACAGCAGCAGAGGAGGCGGCTCGTGTATTGGGACGCAGAAGCTCCTCTGGGTCCAGGAGCCTCACATGGCAGCTGTAGGAGCAGAGCGAGCAGGCAGGGTTCCTCCGAGGGAAGTACTAGAGACCAGGAGAAGCATGGACATCCTCCCTGACTCTTCAAACACAATGGTGGGCACTCGTCACAGAGCTAAGGCTGCTGCTCTGGCCAAGGGGTCTGCACCATCTTCCCCTGCGGTGCTTGATGCCTCCGTGCAGACAGAGCTACAGACAGCAGAGGCATCTGTACAAACCTTGGTGTGTGGGAGGTGCCCAAACCACTCTCCTGGGGTGGGGATGGGAGACAAACCATCCTGCAATAGGTGTGCCCACGTGGACCAGCTCCTCGAACAGGTGGCCAAATTGCAGGAAGAAGTGGCAAGATTGAGGAGTATCATGGAGTGTGAGCAGGACATAGATTGGTGGAGCCGCACCCTACCATCCATGAGGCAAAGGCAGGAGACAGAGGCTCCACAAGAAGCAGAGGATCCCCTCCCCTCTTGCCAGCAGGGCGAAGTAAGGGACCTAAAAGAAGGGGGAGAATGGAAACAGGTCCCAGCCTGGGGGGAGGAGGTGAATCCCCTCCAAGCCCTCCTCACCCTCCCAGTTGACTTTACACAATAGATACGGAGCACTGGAACTAGAGGGCCAGGAAAATAAGGACAACGACGAAGGTCCATCCAGGGGGTCGCCTAAGCTGAGACAGTCGGCTCCATGCATTGCGACTGCCTCAGCTAAGAAAAGAAGGAGGGTAATGGTCACCGGTGATTCCCTCTTGAGGGGAACAGAGGGACCAATATGCCGACCAGACCCTTTACACAGGGAAGTCTGCTGCCTCCCTGGGGCCCGGGTTAGAGATGTCACCAGAAAGCTCCCTGCTCTGGTACAGCCTCTGATCACTGCCCACTACTGGTCATGCAGGTTGGAAGTGATGAGATTGTAGAGAGAAGTCCAAAAGCAATTAAAAGGGACTTCAGGGCACTGGGGCGATTGATTAGAGGATCAGGAGAACAGGTCGTGTTCTCCTCAATCCCCACAGTGGCAGGGATGAACACTGAGAGGATCAGGAGAACACACCTGATCAACACCTGGTTCAGAGGCTGGTGCCAGAGGTGCAATTTTGGTTTTTTGATCATGGGAAGGCTTATGAGGCACCAGGCCTGCTAGCGACAGTTCACCTGTCTCACAGGGGGGTAAGGATTCTGGCTCGAAAGCTGGCAGGGCTCATTGAGAGGGCTTTAAACTAGGTTTGAAGGGCGAAGGGGGAATTCCCAGGCCAATTACAGACAAGCCCAGGGGTGGCACGCTGAGGGTAGGAGTGGACTCTACAGCTCAAGTGCAATTACACTAGTGCACGCAGTATGAACAACAAGCAAGAGGTATTTAACGACAGAAAAGCCAGCAACAAATGCCCAGAGCCTGGAAAAGGTT